>WNWK01016076.1:0-45960 GCA_009830355.1 Cherax destructor
GCCTTCTAAGTGAAGAGACAGAGTCCTGGTGTTCTTGACCTTCTGAAGGAGAAGACACAGAGCTCTGGTGTTCTTGACCTTCTGAAGAAACACAAGGGTCCTGGTGTTCTTGACTTCCGAAGAAGACACAGGTCCTGTGTTCTGACTTCCGAAGGAGAACACAGGGGCTCCTGTGTTCTGCTTCCTGGAAGACACAGGGCTCCTGTGTTCTTGACCTTCCGAAGGAAGACACAGGGGCTCCTGGTGTTCTTGACCTTCCTGAAGAGACAGAGAGCTCCGGGTTCATGACCTTCCTGAAGGGAAGACAGGCGCTCCTGGGTTCATGACCTTCCTGAAGGAGAGACACAGGGCTCTGGTGTTCTTGACCTTCCTGAAGGAAGACACAGGGCTCTGGTTCTTCTTCCTGAAGGAGAGACACAGGCTCCTGTGTTCTTGACCTTCCTGAAGAGCAGGCCTGGTGTCCTGGTTTCCTGAAGAAGAAAGCAGGGCTCCTGGGTTCATGACATCCTGAAGAGACTACGGGTTTCTGTGTTCTGGACTCCAAGGAAGCATCGGGTCTTGCTTCTGCTCCAAGGGGACACGCTCCTGGGTCGTGACCTTCCTGGGTAGACACGGGCTCCTAGTGTTCTTGACCTTCCTGAAGGAGACAGGCTCTGGTGTTCTGACCTTCCTAGGAGAACACGTGCTCTGGTGTTCTTGCCTTCCTGGAAAGACAAGGGGTCTTGTTCTTGACCTTCCTGAAGGAGAAGACACAGGGCTCTGGTGTTCTTGACCTTCCTGAAGGAGAAGACAGGGGCTCCTGGTGTTCTTGACCTTCTGAAGGAAGACACAGGGCTCCTGGTGTTCTTGACCTTCCTGAGGAAGACACAGGGCTCCTGGTGTTCTTGACCTTCCTGAAGAGAACACAGGGCTTTGGTGTTCTTGACCTTCCTGAAGGAAGACCAGGGGAGCCGGCTCTATTTGCTTTTGACCTTCCTGAAGGAGAGACACAGGGCTCTGGTGTTCATGACCTTCCTGAAGAAGCTGACACAGGTCTGGTGTTCTGACCTTCCTGAAGGAGAGACACAGGGCTCCTGGTTTCTTGCCTTCATGAAGGAGAAGACACAGGGCTCCTGTGTTCTTCACCTTCCTGAAGAAGAACAGGGTCTGTGTTCTTGCCTTCCTGGAAGAGAACACAGGGCTCCTGTGTTCTTGACTTCCTGAAGGAAGACACGAGGCTACTGGTGTTCTGACCTTCCTGAAGGAAGACCAAGGTCCTGGTTTCTTGACCTTCCTGAAGGAGGAGACACAGGGCTCTTGTTTCTGACCTTCCTGAAGAAGACACAGGCTCCTGGTGTTCTGACCTTCCTGAAGGAGAGACACAGGGCTCCTGGTTCTGACCTTCCTGAAGGAGAGACACAGGGCTCCTGGTGTTCTTGACCTTCTGAAGGAGAAGACACAGGGCTCCTGGTGTTCTTGACCTTCCTGAAGAGAAGACACAGGGCTCCTGGTGTTCTTGACCTTCCTGAAGGAAAACAGGGGCTTCTTGTGTTCTTGCCTTCCTGAAGGAGAAGCACAGGGCTCCTATGTTCTTGACCTTCCTGAAGGAGAGACACAGGCGCTCCTGGTGTTCATGACCTTCCTGAAGGAGAGACACAGCGCTCCTGGTGTTCATGACCTTCCTGAAGAGTGACACAGGCGCTCTTGTGTTCTGACCTCCTAAGGAGAGACACGCGCTCCAGGGTTAATGATCTTCCTAAAGAAGACACAGGCTCCTGGTGTTCTGACCTTCCTGAAGGAGAGACACAGGCTCCTGGTGTTCTGACCTTCCTGAAGAGAAGATGCAGCGCTCCTGTGTTCTGACCTTCCTGAAGGAGCAGACACAGCCTCCTTGTTTCTGACTTCCTGAAGGAAGACACAGGGGCTCCTTTTCATGACCTTCTGAAGGAGAAGACACAAGCTCCTGGTGTCTGACCTTCCTGAAGGAGAAGACACAGGGCTCCTGGTGTCTGACCTTCTGAAGGAGAAGACACAGGGCTCCTGTGTTCTTGACCTTCCTGAAGGAGAGAAACAGGGCTCTTTGTTCATGACCTTCCTGAAGAAGCTGACACAGTCGCTACTGGTGTTCATGACCTCCTGAAGGAGCAGACACGGCCGCTCCTGGAGTTCATGATTTTCCTGAAGGAGCAGACACAGTTGCTCCTGGTGTTCTTGACCTTCCTGAAGGATAAAACACAGGGGCTCCTGGTGTTCTTGACCTTCCTGAAGGTGAAGACACAGCGGCTCCTGGTGTTCTTGACCTTCCTGAAGGAGAAGACGCAGGTGCTCCTGGTGTTCTTGACCTTACTGAAGGAGAAGACGCAGGGGCCCCTGGTATTCTTGACCTTCCCGATGGAGAAGACACAGGGGCTCCTGGTGTTCATGTTCTTCCTGAAGGAGAAGACACAGGGGCTAATGGTGTTCATGACCTTTCTGAAGGAGAAGACACAGAAGCTTCTGGTGTTCTTGACCTTACTGAAGGAGTAGACACAGGGGCTCCTGGTGTTCATGTTCTTCCTGAAGGAGAAGACACAGAGGCTACTGGTGTTCATGACCTTTCTGAAGGAGAAGACACAGAAGCTTCTGGTGTTCTTGACCTAACTGAAGAAGAAGCAACAAAGGCTCCTGGTGTTCTTGATCTTCCCGAAGGAGAAGACACAGGGGCTCCTGGTGTTCATGACATTCTGAAGGAGAAGACACACAAGCTCCTGGTGTACTTGACCTTCCTGAAGGAGAAGACACACGGGCTCCTGGTGTTCTTGACCTTCCCGAAGAAGAAGACACAGAGGCTCCTGGTGTTCTTGACCTTCCCGAAGGAGAAGACACAGGGGCTCTTGGTGTTCTTGACCTTCCCGAAGGAGAAGACACAGGGCCCTGGTGTTCTGACCTTCCTGAAGGAGGAGAAACAGGCGCTCATGGTGTTCTGACCTTCCTGAAAGGAAAGAGGCTACTGGTGTTCATGACCATCCTGAAGGAGCAGACACGGCCGGTCCTGGAGTTCATAATCTTCCTGAAGGAGCAGACACAGCCGCTCCTGTTGTTCGTGACCTTCCTGAAGACAGACACATGTGCTCCTGGTGTTCTTGACCATGCTGAAGGAAAGACACAGGGCTTTGGTGTTCTTGACATTCTGAAGGAGAATAAACAGGGTTTCTGGTGTTCTTGACCTTCCTGAAGGAGAAGCAAGGGGCTCCTATTGTTCTTGTCCTTCCTTAAGGAGAAGACACAGGCTCCTGGTGTTCTTTACCTCCTGAAGGAAGACACAGGCTCCTAGTGTTCTTGACCTTCCCGAAGGAGAAGAAACAGGGCTCCTGTGTTCTTGACCTTCCTGAAGGAGAAAACACAGGGGCTCCTGGTGTCTTGACCTCATGAAGGAGAAGACACAGGGTTCTGTGTTCTTGACTTCCTGAAGAAGAAGAAAGGGCTCTGGTGTTCTTGACCTTCCTGAAGGAAGACACAGGGGCTCTGGTGTTCTTGACCTTCCTGAAGGAGAAGACAGGGCTCCTGGTGTTCTACCTTCCTGAAGGAGAGACACAAGGGTTCCTGGTGTTCTTACCTTCCTGGGGGGGGGGGGGGGGGGGGGGGGGGGGGGGGGGGGGGGGGGGGGGGTCTTCCTAAGGAAGACACAGGCTCCTGGTGTTCTTGACCTTCCTGAAGGAAAGACACAGGGCTCCTTGGTGTTCTTGACCTTCCTGAAGGAGAAACAGGGGCTCTGGTGTTCTTGACCTTCCTGAAGGAGAACACAGGGGCTCCTGGTGTTCTTGACCTTCCTGAAGGAGAAGACACAGGGGCTCCTGGTGTTCTTACCTTCCTGAAGGAAGACACAGGGCTCCTAGTGTTCTTGACCTTCCCGAAGGAGAAGAAACAGGGGTCCTGTGTTCTTGACCTTCCTGAAGGAGAAGACACAGGGGCTCCTGGTGTTCTTGACCTTCTGAAGGAGAAGACACAGGGCTCCTGGTGTTCTTGACCTTCCTGAAGGAGAAGACACAGGGGCTTCTGGTGTTCTTGACCTTCCTGAAGGAGAAGACACAGGGGCTTCTGGTGTTCTTGACCTTCCTGAAGGAGAAGACACAGGGGCTCCTGGTGTTCTTCACCTTCCTGAAGGAGAAGACACAAGGGTTCCTGGTGTTCTTGACCTTCCTGAAGGAGAAGACACAGGGGCTCCTGGTGTTCTTGACCTTCCTGAAAGAGAAGACAGGGGCTCCTGGTGTTCTTGACATTCCTGAAGGAGAAGACACAGGGGTTCCTTGTGTTTTTGACCTTCCTGAAGGAGAAGACACAGGGGTTCCTTTTGTTCTTGTCTTCCTGAAGGAGCAGACACAGCCGCTCCTGGTGTTCGTGACCTTCCTGAAGGAGCAGACACAGGCGTTCCTGGTGTTCTTGACCTTCCTGAAGAAGGAGACACAGGGGCTCCTGGTGTTCATGACCTTCCTGAAGGAGAAGACAGGGGCTCCTGGTGTTCTTGACGTTCCTGAAGGAGAAGACACAGGGGCTCCTGGTGTTCTTTACCTTACTGAAGGAGAAGACACAGGGGCTCCTAGTGTTTTTGACCTTCCTGAAGGAGAAGACACAGGGGTTCCTGGTGTTCTTGTCTTCCTGAAGGAGAAGACACAGGGGCTATTGGTGTTCTTGACCTTCCTGAAGGAGAAGGCACAGGCGCTCCTGGTGTTCATGACCTTCCTGAGGGAGGATACACAGGCGCTCCTGGTGTTCATGACCTTCTTGAAGAAGCTGACACACGCGCTATTGGTGTTCATGACCTTCCTGAAAGAGCAGACACAGCCGCTCCTGGAGTTCATGACCTTCCTGAAGGAGCAGACACAGACGCTCCTGGTGTTCTTGATCTTCTGGAAGGAGAAGACACGGGCTCCTGGTCTTCATGACCTTCCTGAAGAAGAAGACACAGAGGCTCCTGGTGTTCTTGACCTTAGTGAAGGAGAAGACACAAGGCTCCTGGTGTTCTTGACCTTCCTGAAGGAGAAGACGCAAGTACTCCTGGTGTTCTTGACTTTACTGAAGGGGAAGACACAGGGGCTCCTGGTGTTCTTGACCTTCCCGAAAAAGACACAGGGGCTCCTTGTGTACTTGACCTTCCTGAAGGAGAAGACACAGGGGCTCCTGGTGTTCATGATCTTCCTGAAGGAGAAGACACATGGGCTCCTGGTGTTCATGACCTTTCTGAAGGAGAAGACACAGAAGCTCCTGGTGTACTTGACCTTCCTGATGGAGAAGACACAGGGGCTTCTGGTGTTCTTGACCTTCCTGAAAGAGAAACACAGGGGCTTCTTGTGTTCTTGTCCTTCCTGAAGGAGAAGACACAGGGGCTCCTAATGTTCTTGACCTTCCTGAAGGAGGAGACACAGGCGCTCCTGGTGTTCATGACCTTCCTGAAGGAGGAGACACAGGCGCTCCTGGTGTTCATGACCTTCCTGAAGGAGAAGACACAGGGGCTCCTTGTGTTTTTGACCTTCCTGAAGGAGAAGACACAGGTCGCTCTGGTGTTCATGATCTTCCTGAAGGAGCAGACACAGCCGCTCCTGGTGTTCGTGACCTTCCTGAAGGAGCAGACACAGGCGCTCCTGGTGTTCTTGACCTTCCTGAAGAAGACAATGCAGCCGCTCCTGGTGTTCTTGACCTTCCTGAAGGAGAAGACACAGGGGCTTCTGGTGTTCATGACCTTCCTGAAGGAGAAGACACAGGGGCTCCTGGTGTTCTTGACTTCCTGAAGGAGAAGACACAGGGGCTCCTGGTTTTCTTGACCTTTCTGAAGGAGAAGACACAGGGGCTCCTGGTGTCTTGACCTTCCTGAAGGAGAAGACACAGGGGCTCCTGGTGTTCTTGACCTTCCTGAAGGAGAAGACACAGGGCTCCTGGTGTTCTTGACCTTCCTGAAGGAGAAGACACAGGGGCTCCTGGTGTTCTTGACCTTCCTGAAGGAGGAGACACAGGCGCTCCTGGTGTTCATGACCTTCCTGAAGAAGCTGACACAAGCGCTACTGGTGTTCATGACCTTCCTGAAGGAGCAGACACAGCCGCTCCTGGTGTTCATGACCTTCCTGAAGGAGCAGACACAGGCGCTCCTGGTGTTCTTGACCTTCCGGAAGGAGAAGACACGGGCTCCTGGTCTTCATGACCTTCCTGAAGGAGAAGACACAGGGGCTCCTGGTGTTCTTGACCTTCCTGAAGGAGAAGACACAGGGGCTCCTGGTGTTCTTGACCTTCCTGAAGAAGAAGACACAGGGTCCTGGTGTTCTTGACCTTCCTGAAGGAGAAGACACAGGGGCTCCTGGTGTTCATGACCTTCCTGAAGAAGCTGACACAAGCGCTACTGGTGTTCATGAACATCCTGAAGAAGCAGACACAGCTGCTCCTGGAGTTCATGATTTTCCTGAAGGAGCAGACACAGCCTCTCCTGGTGTTCGTGACCGTCCCGAAGGAGCAGACACAGAGGCTCCTGGTGTTCTTGACCTTCCTGAAGGAGAAGACAGGGGCTCCTGGTGTTCTTGACCTTCCTGAATGAGAAGACACAGGGTCTCCTGGTGTTCTTGAACTTCCTGAAGGAGAAGACACAGGGGCTCCTGGTGTTCATGACCTTCCTGAAGAAGGACACAGGCGCTACTGGTGTTCATGACCATCCATAAGGAGCAGACACAGCCGCTCCAGGAGTTCATGATCTTCCTGAAGGAGCAGACACAGTCGATCCTGGTGTTCGTGACCTTCCTGAAGGAGTAGACACAGGCGCTCCTGGTGTTCTTGGTTTTCCTGAAGGAGAAGACACAGGGGCTTCTGGTGTTCTTGACCTTCCTGAAGGAGAAGACACAGTTGCTCCTGGTGTTCTTGACCTTCCTGAAGGAGAAGACACAGGGGCTCCTGGTGTTCTTGACCTTCCTGAAGGAGAAGACACAGGTGCTCCTGGTGTTCTTGACCTTCCTGAATTAGAAGACACAGGGGCTCCTGGTGTTCTTGACCTTCCTGAAGGAGAAGACACAGGGGTTCCTGGTGTTCTTGACCTTCCTGAAGAAGACATAGGGGCTCCTGGTGCTCATGATCTTCCTGAAGGAGAAGACACAAACGCTCCTGGTGTTCTTGGCCTTCCTCAAGAAGACACAGGGGCTCCTGGTATTCTTGACCTTCTTGAAGGAGAAGACACAGGGGCTCCTGGTGTTCATGACCTTCCTGAAGGAGAAGACCCAGGGGCTCCTGGTGTTCATGACCTTCCTGAAGGAGAAGACACATTGGCTCCTGGTGTTCATGACCTTCCTGAGATAGCTGACACAAGGGCTCCTGGTGTTCATGACCTTACTGAAGGAGAAGACACAGGGGCTCCTGGTGTTTATGACCTTCCTGAAGGAGAAGACACAGGGGCTCCTGGTGTTCTTGACTTTCCTGAAGGAGAAGACACAGGGGTTCCTTGTGTTCTTGACCTTTCTGAAGGAGAAGACATAGGGACTCATGGTGTTCTTGACTTTCCTGAAGGAGACGACACTGGGATTCCTGTTGTTCTTGACCAGCCTCAGACTATTTTTCAGTGATCTCTCAACTCTTCAGCTGCTGCTGCTTTTGTTGGTGGTGATGGTGCTGCTATTGCTACTGCTTCTGCTTCTGATACTGTTGCTACTGATATTGTTGCTGCTGCTGCTAGGTGCCCCACAACAAACTTTTCCCCATGAAAGCACGTACAGGTTCTGGCCGTCTTCCCACCACATTAATGTAGGACGGACTGAAAAGTGCCACCCACGTTCCGGAGACACACACACAGAGTAGCTGTGACTCGACCCCTCCAACCACAAATAGATGAGTACACACACACCCCCACACACACACACATTTCTCTACTTTCTGTCCCTTTTGTTTCGCATCTCTTCTTTCCTTACATTCCTTTCTCTTCCTTCTCCCCCTCTTTCTCTTCCTTCTCCCCCTCTTTCTCTTCCTTCTCCCCCTCTTCTGTTCATTTTCCTCTTCCTTCTGTCCAACTTTTCCCCCTTTACTTGCTTCTTCCTCTGATCATCCTCTTTCACTTCATCCCCTTCACTTCTACCTCTTATACTTCTTCTCTTCTACCTCCTCTTCTTTTCTACCTTCTCCTCTACATCTTCTACCTTCTCTTCTACAACTCTTCTACCTTCTCTTCTACAACTCTTCTATCTTCTCTTCTACATTAACTTCTCTTCTACAACTCTTCTACATCTCTTCTACAACTCTTCAACCTTCTCTTCTACATTATCTTCTACATCATCTTCTCTTCTACCTTCTCTTCTACATCTTCTTTTCTACATTATCTTCTCTTTTACCTTTTCTTCTACATCATCTTCCATTCTATCTTCTCTTCTACATTATCTTCTCTTCTACCTTCTCTTCTAACTTCTCTTCTGCAACTCTTCTACATTATCTTATCTTTTAACTTCTCTTCTACATATCTTTTGCATTATCTTCTCTTCTACAACTCTTCTACCTTCTCTTCTCTATCTTCTCTTCTACAACTCTTTTACATATCTTCTCTTCTACCTTCTACATTATCTTCTCTTCTACCTTCTACATTATCTTCTCTTCTACCTTCTCTTCTACATTACCTTCTCTTCTACATTACCTTCTCTTCTACATTACCTTCTCTTCTACCTCCTTGTCTACGTTATCTTCTCTTCTACCTTCTCTTCTCTTCTACATTATCTTATCTTCTACCTTCTCTTCTACATTATCTTCTCTTCTACATCTTCTCTTCTACCTTCTCTTCTACCTTCTCACCTTCTCTTCTACATTATCTTCTCTTGTATCTTCTCTTCTCTTCTGCAACTTCTCTTCTACAACTCTTCTACATTATCTTTTCTTCTACCTTCTCTTCCTCATTATCTTCTCTTCCTCATTTTCTCTTCTACCTTCTCTTCCTCATTATCTTCTCTTCTACAACTCTTCTACATTATCTTCTCTTTTACATTATCTTGTCTTCTACATCTTCTCTTCTACCTCCTGCTCTTCCTCCCAGTCAGATTTTAACCAATATTTTGGTTAAGTCAACATCAATTTGCATGCTGGAGCTTCACCCTGGAGCTGCCAAAGCTCTTCTTCAGCTCTCAGCCAGAATCAAAAAATTCCTCAAGTGGATTTCCCGGAATTTTGAGTTGTGGTCCGCCGACCATGCCATGCTGGGGAGGCAGGAGGGGAGGGGGCAGGGGATATATTTTAAATTTCTCGAGTATGTTGTAGTAAAGCTGTTGTAGCATTGTTGATGTATTGTTGTTGTTGTATTGTAGTTATGTTGTTGTTGATGTATTGTTGTTGTTATGTTGTTGTTGTATTGTAGTTATGTTGTTGTTGATGTATTGTTGTTGTTATGTTGTTGTTGTATTGTAGTTATGTTGTTGTTGATGTATTGTTGTTATGTTGTTGTTGTATTGTAGTTATGTTGTTGTTGATGTATTTTTGTTGTTATGTTGTTGTTGTATTGTAGTTATGTTGTTGTTTTTGTATTGTAGTTATGTTGTTGTTGATGTATTGTTGTTGTTGTATTGTAGTTATGTTGTTGTTGATGTATTGTTGTTGTTATGTTGTTGCTGTATTGTAGTTATGTTGTTGTTGATGTATTTTTGTTGTTATGTTGTTGTTGTATTGTAGTTATGTTGCTGTTTTTGTATTGTAGTTATGTTGTTGTTGATGTATTGTAGTTGTTGTATTGTAGTTATGTTGTTGTTGATGTATTGTTGTTGTTATGTTGTTGTTGTATTGTAGTTATGTTGTTGTTGATGTATTGTTGTTGTTATGTTGTTGTTGTATTGTAGTTATGTTGTTGTTGTTGTATTGTTGTTGTTATGTTGTTGTATTGTAGTTATGTTGTTGTTTTTGTATTGTAGTTATGTTGTTGTTGATGTATTGTTGTTGTTGTATTGTAGTTATGTTGTTGTTATTATGTTGTTGTATTGTTGTTGTTGTGTTGTTGCTCATATTATTTTACCTCTCTCTCTCTCTCTCTCTCTCTCTCTCTCTCTCTCTCTCTCTCTCTCTCTCTCTCTCTCTCTCTCTCTCTCTCTCTCTCTCTCTCTCTCTCTCTCTCTATCTCTCTCTCTCCCCCTCTCATTCACTCCCTCTCATTCCAGACCACTCTGGCGTCACTCTTAAATTTAAGAAAATTTGACACCAGCCTCACTATCAGTGGTGATGAGTGGCAGTCTGTCAGTGGCAGCCTGTGAGTGGTTGAGTGGCAGCCTGTGAGTGGTGTGAGTGGCAGCCTGTGAGTGGTGTGAGTGGCAGCCTGTGAGTGGCAGCCTGTGAGTGGCAGCCTGTGAGTGGTTGAGTGGCAGCCTGTGAGTGGTTGAGTGGCAGCCTGTGAGTGGTGTGAGTGGCAGCCTGTCAGTGGCAGCCTGTGAGTGGTTGAGTGGCAGCCTGTGAGTGGTGTGAGTGGCAGCCTGTGAGTGGTGTGAGTGGCAGCCTGTGAGTGGTGTGAGTGGCAGCCTGTAGTGGCAGCCTGTGAGTGGCAGCCTGTGAGTGGTTGAGTGGCAGCCTGTCAGTGGCAGCCTGTGAGTGGTTGAGTGGCAGCCTGTGAGTGGTGTGAGTGGCAGCCTGTGAGTGGTGTGAGTGGCAGCCTGTGAGTGGCAGCCTGTGAGTGGTGTGAGTGGCAGCCTGTCAGTGGCAGCCTGTGAGTAGTTGAGTGTCAGCCTGTGATTAGTGTGAGTGGCAGCCTGTGAGTGGTGTGAGTGGCAGCCTGTGAGTGGCAGCCTGTGAGTGGCAGCCTGTGAGTGGTTGAGTGGCAGCCTGTGAGTGGTTGAGTGGCAGCCTGTGAGGGGTGTAAGTGGCAGTCTGTGAGTGGTGTGAGTGGCAGCCTGTCAGTGGCAGCCTGTGAGTGATGATGAGTGACAGCCTGTGAGTACTGTGAGTGGCAGCCTGAGTGGTGTGAGTGGCAGTCTGTGAGTGGTGTGAGTGGCAGCCTGTGAGTGGTGATGAGTGGCAGCCTGTGAGTGGTGTGAGTGGCAGCCTGAGTGGCAGTCTGTGGGTGTGAGTGGCAGCCTGTGAGTGGAGTGAGTGGCAATCTGTGAGTGGAGTGGCAGCCTGTGACTGGTGTAAGTGGCAACCTGTGAGCGGTGTGAGTGGCAGACTGTTAGTGGTGTGAGTGGCAGTCTGTGAGTGGTGTGAGTGGCAGCCTGTGAGTGGTGATGAGTGGCAGCCTGTGAGTGGTGTGAGTGGCAGCCTGTGAGTGGTGATGAGTGGCAGTCTGTGAGTGGTGGGAGTGGCAGTCTATGAGTGGTGTGAGTGGCAGTCTATGAGTGGTGTGAGTGGCAGTCTGTGAGTGGTGATAGTGGCAGCCTGTGAAGTGGTGATAAGTGGCAGTCTGTGAGTTGTGTGAGTGGCAGTCTGTGAGTGGTGATGAGTGGCAGCCTGTGAGCGGTGATGAGTGGCAGCCTGTGAGTGGTGTGAGTGGTAGTCTGAGAGTGGTGTCAGTGGCAGTCTGTGAGTGGTGTAAGTGGCAGTCTGAGAGTGGTGTGAGTAGCAGTCTGTGAGTGGTGATTAGTGGCAGTCTGTGAGTGGTGTAGTGGCAGCCTTAGTGGTGATGACTGGGAGCCTGTGAGTAGTGTAGTGGCAATCTTGAGTAGCAGTCTGTGAAGTGGATGAAATAGCAGTCTGTGAGTAGGGGATGAGTAGGGAATCTGTGAAGGTGATAGTGACAGCCTATGAAGTGGTTTGAGTGCAGCCTGTGAAATGGTGTGAGTGGCAGCCTGTGAGTGGTGATGACTGGCAGTCTGTAGTGGTGATGACTGGCAGCCTGTGAAATAGTGTGAGTGGCAACCTGTAAGTGGTGTGAGTGGCAGTCTGTGAGTGGTGTTAGTGGCAGTCTGTGTGGTGTGTGGCAGCCTGAAGTGGTGATGACTGGCAGCCTGTGAGTAGTGATAGTGGCAGTCTGTGAAGGTGATGAGTGACAACCTTGAGTGGTGATAGTGGCACCTGTAAATGGTGTGAGTGGCAGTCTGAGTGTTGAGTGATTGTAGTGTTAGTGGCAGTCTGTGAGTAGTGTGAGTGGCAGCCTGAGTGGTGTAGTGGCAGCCTTGAGTAGCAGTCTGTAAGTGGAGTAGTAGCAATCTGTGAAATAGTGAGAAGTGGCAGCCTGTGAAATAGTGTGAGTGGCAGTCTGTAGTGGCAACCTGTGAGTGGTGATGACTGGCAACCTGAAATGGAGTAGTGGCAGTCTGTGAAGTGGAGTGAGTGGCAGTAGTGAGTGTGAGTAGGGATCTGTGAGTGGTGTGAGTGGCAGCCTGAGTGGTGATGACTGGCAGCCTGTGAGTGAGTGAGTGGCAGTCAGTGAAGTGGAGTAGTGGCAGTCTTTGAGTACTGTGAGTGGCAGCCTGTAGTGGTGTGATTTGCAGCCGTGAGTGGAGTAGTGGCAGTCTGTGAAGTAGTGAGGAGTGAAGCCTGTGAGTGGTGTAGTGGCAGCCTGAGTGGTGTGAGTGGCAACCTTGAGTGGTGTGAGTGGCAGTCTGGGAGTGTGTGAGTAGCAGTCTCTGAGTGAGTGAGTGGCAGTCTGTGAGTGGAGTGAGTGGCAGTCTGTGAGTGGTGTGAGTGGTAATCTGTGAGTGGTGTGAGTGGCAGCCTGTGAGTGGTGTGAGTGGCAGTCTGTGAGTGGTGAGAGTGGCAGCCTGTGAGTGGTGTGAGTGGCAGCCTGTGAGTGGTGTGAGTTGCAGCCTGTGAGTGGTGTGAGTGGCAGCCTGTGAGTGGTGTGAGTGGCAGCCTGTGAGTGGCAGTCTGTGAGTGGCGTGAGTGGCAGTCTGTGAGTGGTGTAAGTGGTGTGAGTGGCAGTCTGTGAGTGGCAGTCTGTGAGTGGTGTGAGTGGCAGCCTGTGAGTGGTATGAGTGGCCGTTTGTGGGTGGTGTGAGTGGCAGCCTGTGAGTGGAGTGAGTGGCAGCCTGTGAGTGGAGTGAGTGACAGCCTATGAGTGGAGTGAGTGACAGCCTGTGAGTCTGTAAGCCCTGTCGTCTCCCCTCGTCTCCCTCTCGTCTCCCCTCGTCTCCCCTCGTCTCCCCTCGTCTCCCCTCGTCTCCTCTCGTCTCCCTCGTCTCCCCTCGTCTCCCCCTCGTCTCCCCTCGTCTCCCCCTCGTCTCCCCTCGTCTCCCCCTCGTCTCCCCTCGTCTCCCCTCGTCTCCCTCGTCTCCCTCCTCTGCAACTGACTGCTCTGCACATTCAATTGATACATGCAAAACGAATTTCTTTTTGCGATTCTGATATTTAGGTTGTGACGGAGGAGGGGGAGGAAGAGGAGGAGGAGGAGGAGGAGGAGGAGGAGGAGGAGGAGGGGAAGGAGGAGGGGAGGAAGAGGAGGAGGAGGGAGGAGGAGGAGGAGGAGGAGGAAGGAAGGAGAGGAGGAAGAGGAGGAGGAGGAGGAGGAGGAGGGAAGGAGGAGGGGAGGAAGAGGAGGAGGAGGGGGAGGAGAGGAGAGAGGAGAGGAAGAGGAGAAGGAGGAGGAGGAGGAGAGGAGGGGAAGGAGGAGGGGGAAGAGGAGAGGAGGAGGAGGGGAAGGAGGAGGGGAGGAAGAGGAGGAGGAGGAGGAGGAGGAGGAGGAGGAGGAGGGGAGGAAGGGAGGAGGAGGAGGAGGAGGAGGAGGAGGAGGGGAGGAAGAGGAGGGGGGAGGAGGGAGGAGGAGGAGGAGGAGGAAGAGGAGGGGGGAAGGAGGAGGGGAGGAAGAGGAGGAGGAGGAGGAGAGGAGGAGGAGAGGGAAGGAGGAGGGAGGAAGAGGAGGAGGAGGAGGAGGAGGGGAAGGAGGAGGGGAAGGAGGAGGGGAGGAAGAGGAGGAGGAGGAGGGGGGAGGAGGAGGAGGGGAAGGAGGAGGGGAGGAAGAGGAGGACGAGGAGGAAGGGAGGAGGGGAAGGAGGAGGGGAGGGGAAAAGGAGGAGGGGGAGGAGGAGGAGGGGAGGAAGAGGAGGAGAAGGAGGAGGAGGAGGGGGAGGAAGAGGAGGAAGAGGAGGAGGGGGAGGAGGGGAGGAAGAGGAGGAAGAGGAGGAGGAGGGGGAGGAGGAGGGAAGAGGAGGAGGAAGAGGAAGAGGAGAAGGAGGAGGAGGAGGAGGAGGAGAGGAGGAGGAGGAGGAGGAATAAGAAGAGGAAGAGGAGGAGGAGGAGAAGGAGGAGGGGGGGAAGAGGAGGAAGAGGAGGAGGAGGGGGAGAGGAGGAGGGGAGGAGGGAGGAAGAGGAGGAAGAGGAGGAGGAGGGGGGAGGAGGAGGGAAGAGGAGGAGGAAGAGGAAGAGGAGAAGGAGGAGGAGGAGGAGGAGGAGGAGGAAAGGAGGAGGAATTAGAAGAGGAAGAGGAGGAGGAGAAGGAGGAGAAGGAGGAGGGGGGGGAGAGGGAGGAAGAGGAGGAGGAGGAGGGAGGAAGAGGGGGAAGAGGAGGAGGAGGAGGGGGAGAGGAGGAGGAAGAGGAGAAGGAGGAGGAAGAGGAGGAGAAGGAGGAAGTGTAGGAGGAGGAGGAGGAGGAGAGGAGGAACAGGAGGAGGAGGAGGAGGAAGAAGAGGGGGAAGAGAAGGAGGAGGAGGAGGAGGAAGAGGAGGAGGAAGAGGAGGAGGAGGAAGAGGAGGAGGAGGAGGAGGAAGAGGAGGAGGAAGAGGAGGAGGAGAGAAGGAAGAAGAGGGAAGGAGGAGGAGGAGGAAGAGGGGAGGAGGAGGAAGAGGAGGAGGAGTAGGAGGATTGTGTCCACAGCTTTCAAGGTGTGTATCTTCAGGTGGTAGTTGTCAGCCTGCAGCTGGTACTAATGAGTCTTCAGGGGGCAGTTGTCAGCCTACAGCTGGTACTAATGAGCTTCAGGTGGCAGTTGTCAGCCTCAGCTGGTACTAATGAGTCTTCAGGTGGCAGTTGTCAGCCTCAGCTGGTACTGGTGAGCCTACAGGTGGCAGTTGTCAGCCTGCAGCTGGTACTGTGAGTCTACAGGGGCAGTTGTCAGCCACAGCTGGTACTGGTGAGCCTACAGGTGGCAGTTGTCAGCCTGCAGCTGGTACTGATGAGTCTACAGGGGGCAGTTGTCAGCCTACAGCTGGTACTGGTGAGCCTACAGGTGGCAGTTGTCAGCCTGCAGCTGGTACTGGAGAGTCTACAGGTGGCAGTTGTCAGCCTGCAGCTGGTACTAATGAGTCTACAGGGGGCAGTTGTCAGCCTACAGCTGGTACTGGTGAGCCTACAGGTGGCAGTTGTCAGCCTGCAGCTGGTACTGATGAGTCTACAGGGGGCAGTTGTCAGCCTACAGCTGGTACTGGTGAGCCTACAGGTGGCAGTTGTCAGCCTGCAGCTGGTACTAGTGAGCCTACATGTGGCAGTTGTCAGCCTGCAGCTGCTACTGGTGAGTCTACAGGTGGCAGTTGTCAGCCTGCAGCTGGTACTAGTGAGTCTACAGGTAGCAGTTGTCAACCTGCAGCTGGTACTGGTGAGTACAGGTGGTAGTTGTCAGCCTGCAGCTGGTACTGGTGAGACTACAGGTGGCAGTTGTCAGCCTGCAGCTGGTACTAGTGAGCCTACAGGTGGCAGTTGTCAGCCTGCAGCTGGTACTAATGAGCCTACAGGTGGCAGTCGTCAGCCTGCAGCTGGTACTAGTGAGCCTAAAGGTGGCAGTTGTCAGCCTGCAGCTGGTACTGGTGAGTCTACAGGTGGCAGTTGTCAGCCTGCAGCTGGTACTGGTGAGTCTACAGGTGGCAGTTGTCAGCCTGCAGCTGGTACTGGTGAGCCTACAGGTGGCAGTTCAGCCTGCAGCTGGTACTGTGAGTCACATGTGGCAGTCGTCAGCCTGCAGCTGGTACTGGTGAGTCTACAGGTGGCAGTCGTCAGCCTGCAGCTGGTACTGGTGAGTCTACAGGTGGCAGTCGTCAGCCTGCAGTTGGTACTGGTGAGTCTACAGGTGGCAGTTGTCAGCCTGCAGCTGGTACTGGTGAGCCTACAGGTGGCAGTTGTCAGTCTGCAGCTGGTACTGGTGAGCCTACAGGTGGCAGTTGTCAGCCTGCAGCTGGTACTGGTGAGCCTACAGGTGGCAGTTGTCAGCCTGCAGCTGGTACTGGTGAGTCTATAGGTGGCAGTCGTCAGCCTGCAGCTGGTACTGGTGAGCCTACAGGTGGCAGTCGTCAGCCTGCAGCTGGTACTAGTGAGCCATTGAATCAATAGTCAAGGTGATGCTGTGTGTGTGAGAGACAGAGACAGAGAGACAGAGAGAGAGAGAGAGAGAGACAGAGAGAGAGACAGACAGAGAGAGACAGAGAGAGAGAGAGACAGAGACAGAGAGAGACAGAGAGACAGAGACAGAGAGACAGACAGAGAGAGAGAGAGTGAGAGAGAGAGAGAGAATCAAGGCAATACCTATCTCTATCTCTCTCTCTCTTTTCTTTACCTCTTCCTAATACGTAAACTACTAAGAATAAACAGAATAAATCAGGTGTAAACAAACATGTAAACATTCCCCCTCTCTCTCTCTCTCTCTCTCTCTCTCTCTCTCTCTCTCTACTTTCTCTTCTGTGTTTTTTCTTACTTTTTGATCAATTCGTGATTCTGATCTTGAATCAAATTTTCGTGTTGAAAGTAAAAAAATTATATATTTTTTATATCTGGAATCAAATAGGCGGAAAAGTAATTAAACCGGGTTTTAATTACCAGTTTAATGTTGATGTTTATTGTAACTGGGTTTTAATTGTTTAATGTGTGTATTTTTGTATTGTGTTTGTGTGTTTGTGTGTTTGTGTGTTTGTGTATGTGTGTGTGTTTGTGTGTGTGTTTTTGTTGTGTGTGTTTGTGTGTGTTGTGTGTGTTGTGTGTTTGTGTGTGTGTGTGTTTGTGTGTGTTTGTGTGTGTTGTGTGTTTGTGTGTTTGTGTGTTTGTGTGTTGTGTGTGTGTGTGTGTTTGTGTGTGTTTGTGTGTTTGTGTGTGTTTGTGTGTTTGCGTGTGTGTGTGTGTGTGTTTGTGTGTGTTTGTGTGTGTGTGTTTGTGTGTGTTTGTGTGTGTGTGTATTTGTGTGTTGTGTGTGTGTGTGTGTTTGTGTTTGTGTGTGTTTTGTGTGTGTTTGTGTGTGTGTGTTTGTGTGTGTGTGTTTGTGTGTATTTGTGTCTGTTGTGGTTGCAGGTGTGTAGTCTGGGCTTTTGTGCGCTATTGTCACCTAGCCTGTGCCATAGTTGTTGCATCAATCACAGCTCCTGGCCCGCCTCTTCACTGGCCGCTAAATTGTCACTTACCTGCCACCATGACTAATCATACCTTCCTAAAGCTATGTATGGATCTGCCTCCACTACATCACTTCCAACTATTCCACTTCCCTGCCACTCTGTGACTGAAGAAATACTTCCTAACATCCCTGTGATTCATTGAGTCTTCAACTTCAACTGTTCCCCTTGTCTGCTTGTCCCATCTCTGGAACATTCTGTTTCTGTCCACCTTGTCAATTCCTCTCAGTATTTTATATGTCATTATCATGTCCCCCTACTCTCCTGTCTTCCAGTGTCGTCAGGTCGATTTCCTGAACCTCTCCTCGTAGGCCTACCCCTAAGCTCCGGACTGTCTTGTTGCAAACCTTTGCTCTTTCTCTAGTTTCCTAGCATGCTTGGCTAGGTGTGTGTGTGTTTGTGTGTTTGTGTGTGTGTGTGTGTGTTTGTGTGTGTGTGTGTGTGTGTGTGTGTGTGTGTGTGTGTGTATGTGTGTGTGTACTCACCTAATTGTACTCACCTAATTGTGGTTGCAGGGGTCGAGACTCAGCTCCTGGCCCCGCCTCTTCACTGTCCGCTACTGGGTTTCTGCTCTCCCTGCTCCATGAGCTTTATGATACCTTGTCTTAAAACTTTGTATGGTTCCTGCCTCCACTATATCTTTCTCTAGACTATTCCACTTCCTGACTACTCTGTGGCTGAAGAAATGCTTCCTAACATCCCTTTGACTCATCTGAGTCTTCAGCTTCCAGTTGTGTCCCCTTGTTTCTGTGTTCCCTCTCTGGAACATCCTGTCACTGTCTACCTTGTCGATTCCCCGCAGTATTTTGTATGTCGTTATCATGTCTCCTCTGACCCTTCTTTCCTCCAGTGTTGTTATTCCTATTTCCCTCAACCTTTCTTCATAGGACAGACCCCTGAGTTGTGGAACTAACCTTGTCGCAAACCTTTGCACTTTCTCTAGTTTCTTTATGTGCTTGACCAGGTGCGGGTTCCAGACTGGTGCTGCATATTCTAGTATGGGACTGACGTACACGGTGTACAGTGTCTTGAACGATTCCTTGTTAAGGTAACGGAACGCTAATCTTAGGTTTGCCATTCGCCCATATGCTGCCGCAGTTATCTGGTTGATGTGTGCCTCCGGAGACGTGCTTGGCGTTATACTCACCCCAAGGTCTTTCTCCTTTGTGTGTGTATGTGTGTATGTGTGTTTGTGTGTGTGACAACAGTAGCAACAACAACAACAACAGCTTACCAAACAATATATATCGTGGCACTGCTGACAGATGACTGATCCATCGCGTTCGTTGACCCTCGTTGACAGCGACCTCCCAGTTTGAACTATCCTATCTGACAGCAGTCGTGCGACCCCTCCCCCCACACACAGTCAAGAGAGAATCTTGCAGGATAACCAACATTATTTTTTTTGCAATTGCCTTGCATGAGAGCGTGTTGCATGTGCACTCTCGCTGTGTGCACTCTGTGTGCACTCTCGCTGTGTGCACTCTCACTGTGTGCACTCTCGCTGTGTGCACCCTCTCTGTGTGCACTCTCGCTGTGTGCACTCTCCCCCTCTCTGTGCACTCTCTCTGTGTGCATTCTCGCTGTGTGCATTCTCGCTGTGTGCACTCTCACTATGTGCACTCTCGCTGTGTTCACTCTCGCTGTGTGCACTCTCGCTGTGTGCACTCTCGCTGTGTGCACTCTCGCTGTGTGCACTCTTGCTGTGTGCACTCTCTGTGTGCACTGTCTCTGTGTTCACTCTCACTGTGTGCACTCTCACCATGCACTTGTTCATCTTGCACTGTGCACTGAGTGCAGACGTGAGTATATTTGACAGCACCTTGAGGGTAGTTACACCACTACTACCACTACCAATCTACTACCACTACCAATCTACTACCACTACCAAATTCTACCACTACTACTACTACTGTGAAAAAATACTATTAATATTAACAAATCACCTGCAGGAGGTTTATAAGGCATCACCTGAATTATTACCTTCAAGTAATTTGGTTGAGTTAAGTGGGACTTAAGTCACAGTGGTCACTGAACTACCACTCCCTCGACTGCCTGCTTCCTCACTACCTTCACAAAAAGCTAGATCTAACATTAAATTAATAATTACTGTGAGGGAAAAGTCCATAGAGATAAGTGATGGAAGTGTGAATGTCTGTATAAGTGCTAGTAGTGGTAGTCTGCTTGTTTAGGTGGGGTAAGTATCTAGCTCCAGCTGTAACCCCCCCATCCCTTCTTCCACCGGAGAGAGGTAACATGTTAGACTCCGGCCAAAGGTATAATCACTCGACTAACTACTCCCGTCTCCGCTGTAAGTCTTCACAGCCACTTCTGTCTTATTTTATGTTACGAGACTCACTCGTAAGTTTTTGAGTTTCACTCATCATTTTTTTGAGTACTTAATGTGGCTCTGCCCTTGCCTTGTATTGACTAGCATAATTTTTTCTCACCATTTTTTTGGAAGGCCTTGTGCCTATTATAAGAATGTGTATAAGAATGGTGAGTAATTTTGTCTTTCTCCATTTTATAGCCGAATGTACCAGTTTGGGCCACCTGGCACAACGCTGAGGGAGATTGAAGGAACCGTCTCACAAGAGTTTTGGAGACTGAATCATCAACTTTTACACTGCCCACATCTGCAGTAACACTATATCCAGCCACAGCCACCTGAGTCACCCACGGACCCCACCCGAGTCCCTGACTCTTGGTCAACATACGAGTTTTGGAAAACATCTGTCACATCCGTCAAAACAAGTGGTTGTTGCCACCGTCATCGATTAAGTGAATACCAGCAAGAAGTTCAGAAAAGTGTATCAGCTTATGTGTCAAGAACACTGACACGTCCCGTTTACACCTTCAATCTGTAAAAATTAGCTGTTGCAACGTAGTCTTATTTGTCTATTTTAATTTTTCATTTTTATTCACGATAGGGTTTGTTTGCTATTCATGTTTAAGTTTATATTATTTCATAAATCTTTCTATTCAATAAAGTGCTTATTTTTAGTTATTTTTGTCTTTTTCTATTCTTGGTAATTTTCCTAAGGAGAAACCAGCCTTGGTTCATCTTGAAATGCAAGATTGAACCGAGTCTGAGTATAGCCTTCACAATTACAATGTTAAAACCAGCTATTCTGGTTCATTGAACTTGTGTCGACTGAATAAGATTAGTCTTGCTGGGTACACAAAAATATAACTAGTACAATACATATAATCCAATGGTGTTATTTGAAAAGAAATATGTATTATCACTTACGATTTAATTGATGAAAGAGACTTAATGCTGTTGGAACACACCCTAACGTAACCCCTGGCACCTAAATTTACGATAGCCGACGCAAAAACTACTGTACATTACGGGTAAGCACTTAGCTAAGGTGTGTTGTTGGGAAGGATTCATTGAAGCCCACTGTTTTCTTCCTCCACACCCAATTATTGAGGTCCCGCAAATTTTCTGCCCCAAATCTTCAGCAGGAACATGTCAGCAATTTCTAAATTACGAATTGAGGCAGATACACCGCATTAGGCCTCCGAGAACGCCGAATTACATCGCACAATTAAGACAAGTTCTCACACATTATTACAACCTCAGGTTCAATGGCCTGTTAACCTGAGTGTAAAGGGAGCTTGGAGCAAAGAAACACAGTAGAAGATGTATTGAAATTGTATTTCCTTCAAAAATTAGTTAGATTAATTCCAAACTTTTGTCTTTTCCTTCACCAAGTAATTGTGATTATATAAGACTTTTGTCTTTTCCTTCACCAAGTATAACAAAGTGCTATTTACACATATGTACACTACATACAAAGGAGTAGTGTTTAGTGCACGCCACAGTTGTCTAGGCTAAGCAGCAGCCAAAAGACAGACAACTTTCCACAACCAGCTCTATGCAGGAATTCCAATGACAAACCGCGAGTGGTAACCACGTCACCTTTGTCATTGTTAAACTCGCATTTTAATTGGCTGAACCGAGTCGTTGATTTGATGATGGGGCCCTCATCACCAAACCCTTAACGATGGTTCGCTGGTTGGAGGGGAGCCTATGTGGGTGTGTTTAACATGCTCAGAATAAAGGTTACATACTCTTTGCATGCAACACACATTTAATTCAATATGGCGTCTCCCCTGGCGTCCCAACTGGCTGTTCTTCTACCCCCCTAACTCGAAATTTCTCGAAAGGGTCAAATCAATATGATATTTTATTGCTTAGTTATTGAATTATTCAAATTTACCCCTTGATGAATATAGGAAAATCCAAAATTTTCCACTACTACTACTAGCACCTCTACTACCACTAGTACCACCACAACTACTAGAACCACCACAACTACCACCAGTACTAGCACCACTACTAGTAAAACAGCTACCACTACTAGCACCACCACTACTACCACCACAACGACCACTATTACTATCACCACCACAACTACCACCACTACTCTAGCACTACCACCAGTACTAGCACCACTACTAGCACAACTTCTAGTACCACTACTACCACATCCATGACTACCACCACTACTACCACCACTACTACCACCGCAACTAGAACGACCACTACTAGCACCACGACAACTATCACCACTAGCACCACAACGACCACCACTACTAGCACTACCACCACGCCACAACTACCACCCTTTTTAGCACCACAACTACCACCAGTACTAGAACCACTACTAGCACCACTACTAGTACCACCACCACAACTACCAGCACCACTATTAGCACCACCACTACAACTACTAGCACTACCACCACTACTAGGACCACCACCACTACTAGCACCACCACAACTACCACCACTCCTTGCACCACCACTACTACCACCACCATAACTAACACTACTACTAGCATCACCACTACTACGAACACCACAACTACCACCACTACTACCATCACCACAACTACCACCACTACTAGCACCACCACAACTACCACCACTATTAACACCACCACTACTACTAGCACCACAACTACCACCACTACTACTAGCACCACCAGTACTACCACAACTACTAGCACCACCACTGCTACCACCACTACTAGCACCACCACAACTACCATCACTACTAGCACCACCACTACTAGCCCCATTACTACCACCACCACAACTACCACTACTACTACCACCACTACTAGAACTACAACTACCACCACTACTACCACCACCAAAACTACCACTACTACTAGCACCACCACTACTAGCACCACTATTAGCATAACCACAACTTCCACCACTACTAGCACCACCACAACTACCACCACTACTAGCACCACAACTACCACCACCGTAACTACCACTACTACTAGCACCACCACAATTACCAGCACTACTAGCAACACCACTACTACCACCACCACAACTACTACTACTAACACCACCACTACTAGCATCATCACAACTATCACCACTACTACCACCACCATAACTACCACTACTACTAGCACCACCACAACTACCACCACTACTAGCACAACTACTACCACCACCACAACTTCCACCACTACTAGCACAACCACCACCACTACTACCACCACCATAACTACCACCAGCATAACTACCACTACTACTAGCACCACCACAACTACCACCACTACTAACACCACCACAACTATCACCACTACTACCACCACCATTACTACCACTACTACTAGCACCTCTACAACTACCACCACTACTAGCTCCACCACAACTACCACCACTACTACCACCACCATAACTACCACCACTACTAGCATCACCACAACTTCCACCACTACTAGCACAACCAAAACTTCCACCACTACTAGCACAACCACAACTACCACCACTACTACCACCACAATAACTACCACTACTACTAGCACCACCACAACTTCCACCACTACTACCACAACCATAACTACCACTACTACTACCACCACCATAACTACCACTACTACTAGCACTACCACAACTACCACCATTACTAGCACCACCACTACTACCACCACCACCACCACAACTACACTACTACTACAAACATCACTACTAGCACCACCACAACTTCCACCACTACTACCACCACCATAATTACCACTACTACCACCACCATAACTACCACTACTACTAGCACCACCACAACTACCACCACTAATAGTTCCACCACAACTACCACCACTACTAGCACCACCACAACTACCACCACTACTAGCACCACCACAACTACCACCACTAATAGTTCCACCACAACTACCACCACTACTAACACCACCACAACTACCACCACTACTACCACCACCATAACTACCACTACTACTAGCACCACCACAACTACCACCACTAATAGTTCCACCACAACTACCACCACTACTAACACCACCACAACTACCACCACTAATAGTTCCACCACAACTACCACCACTACTATCACCACCACAACTACCACCACTACTAGCACCACCACAACTACCACCACTAATAGCACCACCACAACTACCACCACTACTAGCACCACCACAATAGCAGTGAAGGTAATACAGAAGAGAGTGTGTTGGTGTTTGAGTTTGGTTAGTGTGATGGACAACGTGAGGAGGCATCTCCATCATGATTTATAGACATCTCTCCCTCATTCCTCTCCCTCATTCCTCTCCCTCACTCCTCTCCCTTACCCTCACTGTATATGTATACATATATACACCCCCCCCCCCCCGTGTGTATACACAGGTAAACACGCCTTGATGTAGCATACTTGACACCTGAAGTATGTTGTAGGGGTCAACGCCCCCCTGGAGAGACACAGCAAGTGGCTTTGTTGACAACGCACTCGCCTCTCACACTGAGTGCCCGTGGTTCGATCCCCGACACGGGTGGACGCATTGGGTTATCCTGGGCGGATAACCCTTCCTACCCGGGTTATCCTGGGTAGATAACACTCCCTACCCTGGGTTATCCTGGGTAGATAACCCTCCCTACCCTAGGTTATCCTGGGTAGATAACACTCCCTACCATGGGTTATCCTGGGTAGATAACCCTCCCTATCCTAGGTTATCCTGGGTAGATAGCCCTCCCTACCCTGGGTTATCCTGAGTGGATAACCATCCCTATCCCAGGTTATCCTGGCTGGATAACCCTCCCTACCCCAGGTTATCCTTGGTAGATAGCCCTCCCTACCCCAGGTTATCTTGGGTGGAGAACCCTCCCTACCCCAGGTTATCCTTGGTAGATAACCCTCCCTACCCCAGGTTATCCTTGGTAGATAACTCTCCCTACCCTGGGTTATCCTGGGTAGATAACCCTCCCTACCCTAGGTTATCCTGGGTAGATAACACTCCCTACCCTGGGTTATCCTGAGTGGATAACCCTCCCTACCCCGGGATATCCTGGGTAGATAACCCTCCCTACCCCAGGTTATCCTTGGTAGATAACTCTCCCTACCCTGGGTTATCCTGTGTAGATAACCCTCCCTACCCTAGGTTATCCTGGGTAGATAACACTCCCTACCCTGGGTTATCCTGAGTGGATAACCCTCCCTACCCCGGGATATCCTGGGTAGATAACCCTCCCTACACCAGGTTATCCTGGGTAGATAACCCTCCCTACACCAGGTTATCCTGGGTAGATAACCCTCCCTACCCTGGGTTATCCTGGGTATCTAGCCCTCCCTACCCTTGGTTATCCTGAGTTTATAACCCTCCCTACCCCAGGTTATCCTGGGTAGATAGCCCTCCCTACCATAGGTTATCCTGAGTGGATAACCCTCCCTACCCCGGGATGTCCTGGGTAGATAACCCTCCCTACCCCAGGTTATCCTGGGTAGCTAACCCTCCCTACCCTGGGTTATCCTGGGTAGATAGCCCTCCCTACCCTTGGTTATCCTGAGTGGATAACACTCCCTATCCCAGGTTATCCTGGGTAGATAACCCTCCCTACCCCAGGTTATCCTGGGTAGATAGCCCTCCCTACCCCAGGTTATCCTGGGTGGATAACCCTCCCTGCCCCAGGTTATCCTGGGTGGATAACCCTCCCTACCCCAGGTTATCCTGGGTGGATAACCCTCCCTACCCCATGTTATCCTGAGTAGATAGTTCTCCGTACCACAGGTTTTCCTAGGTAGATAACCCTCTCTACGCAAGGTTATGCTGGGTAGATAGCCCTCCCTACCCCAGGTTATCCTGGGTGGATAACCTCCCACGAAAGATAATAAAAGACAGTTATCTTCTCTCTTTATTTTCAAATATAAAATATACAAAGGTTATGAGGCAGCTCCTGGACCCGACCTGGGAACCTGGAACATGGAGACCTGGAACCCGGAACTGGAACCTGGGCACATGGGGACCTGAGGATCTGGGATCTAGGGATCAGGAACCTGGAACCTGGGGACCTGGAACCTGGGAACCGGAAGACGGGGGAACTTGGGGACCTGGGCATCTGGAACCATGGGACCTGGGAACTTGGGGACCTGAGGACCTGGAAACCTGGGGACCTGGGACCCTTGGGACCTTGGAACATAGAGACCTGGGAACTTAAGGACCTGGGGACCTGGGGCGCCTCTGTACCAACACTCACTTTTCTAAACATCTCTTAACAGTAACTTCAAAATCAAACTTAAATCCTCTCATAGAATTTGAAAACAAAATAACTCTAATATATATATATATATATATATATATATATATATATATATATATATATATATATATATATATATATATATATATATATATAAATTTCTATAAACATTGACGTCACAAGAAATGTTTTTGTGTTTTTGTTTGTGTTTGCGAATTGCTATAAAAAAAATTCGCTTTCGAAACGCCCCCTGTGGTGCTTTCCACGGGAGGCAGCGCCCCCTGTGGTGCTTTCCACGGGGGGCAGCGCCTCCTGTGGTGCTTTCCACGGGAGGCAGCGCCCCCTGTGGTGCTTTCCACGGGAGGCAGCGCCCCCTGTGGTGCTTTCCACGGGGGGCAGCGCCTCCTGTGGTGCTTTCCACGGAGGCAGCGCCCCTGTGGTGCTTTCCATGGGGCAGCGCCCCCTGCGGTGAATTCCACGGGGGGCAGCGCCCCCTGCAGTGCTTTCCATGGGAGGCAGCGCCCCCTTTGGGGCTTTCTACGGGGGGCAGCGC
This sequence comes from Cherax destructor, assembly GCA_009830355.1. Taxonomy (NCBI): domain Eukaryota; kingdom Metazoa; phylum Arthropoda; class Malacostraca; order Decapoda; family Parastacidae; genus Cherax; species Cherax destructor. Next base: position 26,258 of record WNWK01016076.1, read on the forward strand.
CCCCTGCATTTCTTTCCATGGGAGGCAGCGCCCCCTGTGGTGCTTTCCACGGTGGCAGCGCCCCCTGCGGTGCTTTCCACGGGGGGCAGCGCCCCCTGCGGTGCTTTCCATGGGAGGCAGCGCCCCCTGTGGTGCTTTCCACGGGGGGCAGCGCCCCCTGCGGTGCTTTCCATGGGAGGCAGCGCCCCCTGTGGTGCTTTCCATGGGAGGCAGCGCCCCCTGTGGTGCTTTCCACGGGAGGCAGTGCTCCCTGTGGTGCTTTCCACGAGGGGCAGCGCCCCCTGTGGTGCTTTCCATGAGAGGCAGCGCCCCCTGTGGTGATTTCCACGGGAGGCAGCGCCCCCTGTGGTGCTTTCCACGGGAGGCAGCGCCCCCTGTGGTGCTTTCCACAGGGGGGTGAGCGCTCCCTGTGGTGCTTTCCACGGGAGACAGCGCCCCTGTGGTGCTTTCCACGGGGGGCAGCGCCCTCTATGGTGCTTTCCACTGTGGGCAGCGCCCCCTGTGGTGCTTCCCACGGGGGCAGCGCCCCCTATATATACATCTATAACAACTTTGTACATATTGACAGTTCAAACAGACTTCTGTACAATTAACTCTTGAATGGAAAATTGAGAGTGAGAGGGAGAGTGGGAGTGAGGGAGGGAGTGACGGAGTGAGGGAGGGAGTGATGGAGTGAGGGAGGGAGTGAGTAGGGGTGGTAGTGAGGGTGAAGGAGGAGAAGTAGGAAGTACAGGGAGAATGGGAGTGAGGGAGGACAAAGAAGATTGTACGGTAGTGTAAGCAGCAGCCGCAGCAGCAGCCGCAGCCGCAGCAGCAGCCGCAGCCGCAGCAGCAACCGCAGCCGCAGCCGCAGCAGCAGCCGCAGCCGCAGCCGCAGCAGCAGCCGCAGCAGCAGCCGCAGCCGCAGCCGCAGCCGCCGCAGCAGCAGCCCAGCAGCAGCCGCAGCAGCAGCCGCAGCAGCAGCCGCAGCAGCAGCCGCAGCGCAGCAGCAGCCACCGCAGCAGCAGCCGCAGCCGCAGCAGCAGCCACCGCAGCAGCAGCCGCAGCAGCAGCCGCAGCAGCAGCCACCGCAGCAGCAGCCGCAGCAGCAGCTGCAGCAGCAGCCGCAGCAGCAGCCGCAGCAGCAGTCGCCGCCGCCTCTAGTTGCTGAGGCTGTGACAAAATCCCATCCTGGCGGTGACGTCTGTCTTGGCGTGGGAGACCGTGGCTGTGTAGTGTCTGTGTCTGCTGCCCTGCCTGCCTGCCTGCCTGCCTGCCTGCACAGCCTGCCTGCCTGCCTCCCTTCCTACCTCACCCCTCTTCCTACCTGCCCTACTTACCTGACCTTCTTACCTGCCCTGCTTATTTGCCCCTACACTTGTCTGCTTCCTGTCTCTAACTGTTTATATCCCCTGTCTGCGTCTACCCTCGCCGTGTCTGCGTCTACCCTCGCCGTGTCTGCGTCTACCCTCGCCGTGTCTGCGTCTACCCTCGCCGTGTCTGTGTCTACCCTCGCCGTGTCTGCTTCTACCCTCGCCCTGTCTGCGTCTACCCTCGCTGTGTCTGCGTCTACCCTCGCCGTGTCTGCGTCTACCCTCGCCGTGTCTGCGTCTACCCTCGCCTGCTTCTTCTGCTACATTTCCTACACACCTCAGTCACGCTTCTAATTCTCTCTTTGCTTTGACAATTGAACCCAGAAATGCATATTCAATTCTATTTAAACCCTCTATAGAAATCCCAACGTTTCAGCCTCTTGTAGCATCAATTTTCACACCACTTGTTTATAGTTATATCGAAAATAATTTTGCTTTGTACTTTTTTCAATATTCCTTATCTTAACTCACGATATCGTAATGACACGATTGCAAACAACCCATATCACGGGTGGGGTTAGAACCTGATGGCTGGTTCTAACCCCACCCGTAATATGGTCTCCTTATCTTCGTTGAAAAATTTCAGTCTTTCACATAAATCTGTCACTTCTTCACGGCCTACTTGCAATTATGCGTGAGTAAATATGTCTACATCTGCTTAGGTCTACATTTGATTGACAGTTACTCAGGATATGATTAACCTTAGTACGTGTCATCTAGTACCTGTCATTTAGTACCTGTCGTGTAGTACGTGTCATCTAGTACCTGTCGTGTAGTACGTGTCATCTAATACCTGTCGTGTAGCACCTGTCATATATCTGTCTGCTTCAATAATGCTATGATAAAGGCGTCTTGATGTTTCAAACGTTTTTCATACACTTATTAATCTATCTTGCTATATAGCCTGTCAGTCACACTCCATTCTCAAAGAGGAGTGAGCTGATTTATCTGAGAATCTAACAGGCACTTCTGTAAGGAAGTTGGAGTGGTGTGGGGGGAGCCGGCAGGTGGCTGGCATGAGGGAAGGGAGACACGTCGGGGCTTCATACGGTGGTCTCGTAGTCAATACAGACGACGTCGTCAGCATGGGCTCGTTGTCACCAGGTGTCGTTCTCTGGCGGGAGTAGCAAGTCTTGTGTGGTACTCTTCAGTCCTGTCCCGTTGTTGACAGCCGCCGTCGCAGCCGCTACCACCACGTTATGTGTCCTGGCCTGGAGCCTGTGAATCACCACGGCGAAGAACAGAGATATCAGAGAGAGCATCAAGACGCCAGCGGCCACTAAATAAACCCAGGGTAGTGTGGCCAGCAGACCGCATGCGGCCGCACCCTCGTCGGAGCCAGAGGGACAGTGAGAGACACCATCACACCACAAGTCTTTGGGAAGACACGCTGCGATATCCGGGCACCGGTGAGGGCATGGGTCGGCGGCCTTGCTCACCAGCAAGGGCACCTTCAGCGGCCGCCAAATACCGATCCATGTCACCAAGAAGCGACCGGAGTAGTTGCCGACGTATTCCACTACAAGGTCCCGTGACTCCAGACGTTTGGGTTCAGGTTGGTCGTAGTCCTCGACGTAGGTAGCGAGGCTAGTGGTGAGCAAGGTGCTGGTGTTCTGGTAGAGGGAAGCATCTTCTTCGTACTGGAACTGAAACTCGAAGTCTTCCCAGCCGCTGCTAAAGACATGGGTATACACATCCCGCCGCTCAGGGCAGATGGAAGCAATGGGTGTGGCTCCCCCAGCAGCGTACACGTTGATACGGGAGGCCACCTGGCAGTTGGTCTCGGTGGCGCTAAAGCCTCTCACGCGCATAAAGATGAAAGAGGTGTCTGCGGCGGTGATGAGGCGCGGCAGGGAGGCGCACAGGTCTCCCCGTCCAGCCCCGACAGTGAAGTTGCCGTAGCGGCCGCTCAAGTGACGTGTGGTCTCGTTGCAACCCTCCGTCACCTCCAGCGGCGCCTCCAGCACCGCATATTCTCCCTCGAAGTAGTAATCATTGTAGTCATTGGTCGGGGACATGTAAGGTACGCTGAAGGTGAGCTGTATCATGTTAGTGTAGGACACCAGGCTGAAGTGACGCCCGTTGGAGACGTTACAGAGGCAGGCTCGCTCCACCAGTACACTGAGCCACGGTTCCTCTTTGATCTTGATGGCTGGGTAGCCCGGTTCTCCTCCGTGGGAACATTCGTGTCTCCGTGACGAGTTGCGGTACACAGTGGTACACTCTGGCCCCATCTTGGAGCGCAAGATTCTCAGCGATACCCGCTGATACGGCGCTACTTGGAAGGTGTAGACGCAGCGCAGCCTATTGGCGCCTCCCCGCCCGAACATAAACACATCTCTGGGAGATGCGAAGAGCCGGTCAGGGCGCACGCTGAAGGTGCGGTCGCAGGGGCCTCCGTCGGGGGTTGGATCTCCCCACTGGCGGGTGTCTACGAACTCGTAACGTGCGAGGAACTCCACGTGCGAGGGTGCTGTACCGGCGGCGTACCGTAGCGATAAGGTCATTGATGGCATGGTGGAGACATAGCTCTCGTGAGGGGAACAAGGTGCAGAGTAAGGTCCAGGGGCGTGTACTCCACTACACACTCGAGGTAGTTTGTCAGGCTTACAGAACCTGCCCAGTAAGAGATTGCTGCTGTTGGTGTCAACCCCAAGGACGGCGTCCCCGTTGTAGATACTGAGGGTGTTGGAGCACTGTGCCGGTTTGGGCATCTCTGGGTGTGCTACGTGGCGATAGTGCAGGAAATAAAGCCAGACAATCTCCGTAGTTCCAGCCAGTAATCTCCAGGTGCAGGTGGTGTTAGGGAGCAGCGAGTGGGCGGACGCCTGTACGTACCCACTTCGCTGTCCTTGACTATTCGCTTCGTACTCACACTCAGACCCTCTGCGGACGTAGGCCGTCGATTCGCGGTCTACGAACTCCACAGCCACGTCCAGCTCAAAGCCGAAAGTTCGACGCCGAGGTGAGTCTTGGAAGGGAAAGTCAAAGGGGGAGGCGTGGAAGAGCAGAAGCATGTCTGGTCCGCTAGCGACCAGCTCTGAGAGGGGCGCTCCGCCCTTACACAGTTTAGCTAACACCGGCGCCCTTGTTGTGTTCCCGTCGTAGGCCACCAAGTAGTCGTGAAGAACGTGACAGGAGTTTCCCACTTCCAGGCGCCGCTCCCGGGAGAGATGCGGGGCGTTGCGATCTTTGATGTAGATGAGGTGAGGGTTGCGCTGGAACACCGCCACTAGCGCTACCTTGCCATCAGGAACGCGCGTCTGACGGATGTGGTAGTAACAAGTCAAGTTACGGGGGTACATCCCGGGAAAATTTGGAGACTGGATCTTGCAGTTTTTCTTGTCGCAGTTCTCGAAGTACTTGTCACAGAAGGAGTTCGGAAGATCTTCACCCCTGTAACTTGGGCTGTAAGGCGCCCCGTAGCGTAGAACGGCCCTCTCCTTGCGCAAGAACCTATAGGAGAGTCGGAGCATAACTGTATCCTGCTGAAGGAAGGATCCAGGGTTGGTCATGCCTGGGGTGGTGTTGCTGACGTTGAAAACTCTCAACATGAGCGTGATGGCAGTGGTCTCAGAGTAATAAACATTGTGTCCCCAGGAAGTTCCACACCAGAAGCCAGCGTTGAGGGGACGACTTAGTTCCTCGATCTGCATGTGTCCGTCTGGGCATCCTGCCGACGTGTGCGACACGAACCTGCAACACGGTGGGGATGGGTTAATGGGGGTTTCAAGACTATCCACTACCACGAGAGGCTTAATGAATGCGTGTCCCGTCCACCCCCAGTCAAGAATACTTTAATAAGTAACTGAAGTACACTGAGTGTGTATTCACTGAGTGTGTATTCACTGAGTGTATATTCACTGAGTGTATATATCTTTTTGTCACTCTTAAAATAACATTCTTTATTATAATTTATGATTATTATCAAATATTATTATGATAAATATAATTATTTATTATTGTCATCAGTTACTAAATAGCAAGTCATTCAATTATAGGTCAAATCTACATGAGAAAGTCTACATCAACTGGCTCCTCTACTCTGTAGCAAGCTGACCTCTGCCCTCTACTGTGACCTCACCTGCCCAGGCTGAACTTCTCGATGCCCAGCTGGACGAGGTCACCATAGAGGTCACCTGAAGCGATGAAGGTCAGTTGACAGAAGTGGGGCAGCGTGCCCTCGTGGGGTCGTGGCACCTGCAGCGTGTATGTTGCACCCATCCTGCCGTAGTAGGTCCTGTTGCAGGCTGCGGGCGTGGGCGTGGGTGGGCGTGAGGAAATAAGAAGCACAGTGAGTCAGTGGGAAGGTGCATAGTCTCTGATAATCGTGTATTTACGTATAACATATTCATTCATATTTACATATATTTATTCATACCTACTTAAATATCTCTCTGTCTGTCTGTCTCTGTCTGTCTGTCTGTCTCTGTCTCCCTGCCTTCCCCACCATGAATATAAAAGATAAAGACAGCCTCGTCCCCAGCTTCCCTGGTCGTGGCAAATACTCAAGACATCGTTCAAGAAAATCACCTCGCGGGAGAGGCATTGTGAATGATACTTTCTTACAAAAACACACGCCAAGATTAGAGAGAGAGAGAGAGAGAGAGAGAAAGAGAGAGAGAGAGAAAGAGAGAGCTAGCTTTCTTTTCCACAGCTATGAGATATATTTTGTTTGGCTGTGAGTGTGAATATACGTGTACGTATTTATGTATGTTGGTGTGTATGAATCTATGTATATGTGTGTGTGTATATTTCAGCTTGTACGTGAGTGTGTTTATGTGTGTGCACGCATGTGTATGTGCCTGTGTGCGTCTGATCATCTTAGTAACCATACAAGAGAAGAAGTGTATGCGAGACATACAGGTCGCATACACAAGTTGTCTGTATGGGTCGTTCCTCTCGCTCCAGTACAATACACATAAAATCAGACCACAGGTCATGGAAGGTCAGATGTGGTCATGTCAGGTGTAATATGTTGGTAAGGTCACCTTACGACCTTTGAGAGAAATGTAAACAAAACTGCCTTCCTAAAATGCAACTTATACAGACCATAGCTGACATCCATGACATAGAAAGCCCCTTGTTATGCACAACACTTCGGGCAACTTACGTTAATTTTGTCCCCCAGGATGCGACCCACACCAGTCGGTTATGTTGTGTTGTATTCAAGGCGTCGAGGCTTGTACGTGTTTCCTTCTTGTCTGATAAGTTATTTAGCACGGGTATTACTGTCTGTATAATATTCGTATTAAAAATAGGCTTCTTCAGTCAAATAGAGAGGCAACAGGTATAGTAGTGATGCTAGATCTAATGTTTGAGGGGGTCAGTCCCTCAGCCTGGAGAAGAGTTCAACTCCATGGGCTGGAACGATGTGAAGGTGAAGCATGAGACCAGTGTCTTAAATACACCTGCTGCTAAGATTCTTTGACTGAAGAAGTCTGCTGTATAGGCGAAATGTTGAACATGTATTTATCGATGTTTCACCCACGTAGATCTTGTCACAGCCTCCACATGGGAAAACGTCGACTCATGTTTTAGTGTAAGAGGGACGAGGCTAACTACATGTATATAAGCATCACTTCCTACAATATATCGTAATATACCTTAGCAATACAGTTGTGCTAAAACATCAGAAACTTTAATTAACATATCTAAAGTTGTAGCCAAGTTCCAGTGACAACACGGCCGTCAGGTAACCTCACGGGTCACAACACAGCTGAGACTCACATCTGACTGTCAGATGTGTCTTATCTAGTGTGTTAGTTACCCTGTGGGATTTACATGATTTAAAGACCAAGGAGGAGACAGTACTCACGAGTACATGATTTAAAGACCAAGTAAGAGAGAGTACTCACGAGTACATCCTGCAGGTTCGTCACTATGATCAACACAGTCGTGGTGACCGTCACAGTAGCGGTCAAGGCTGACACACTGCTTGTTGCGACATGGGAACTCTGCTACCGTGCAAGCCGCCCACGACGCCCGCACGCCCATGCACGCCCACACCGTCGCCAACGCCCACAACCTCACCTGCGGTCGGAGAGCGAGTTAGTAAATTCAGATTTTATAATATAGAGAAACACCGACTTAGCAATAGAATTGTAGTCAAAGATGTGGTAACTGTAAACTATTACTACTAGTTGTTACTGCTCTGCTACTGCTACTGCTACTCTCTCTCTGCTCACTGCTGCTCTGCTCTGCTGCTGCTGCTGCCTGCTATTACTGCTGCTCTACTCTGCTGCTGCTTGCTGCTGCTGCTCTGCTGCTGCTGCTGCTGCTGCTGCTGCTGCTGCTGCTGCTGCTGCTCTGCTCTGCTGCTGCTGCTGCTGCTGCTGCCTGCTGCTTTGCTGCTGCTGCTGCTGCTGCTGCTGCTGCCCGCTTCTGCTGCTGCTGCTGCTGCTGCTGCTGCTGCTCTGCTGTGCTGCTGCTGCTACTGCCTGCTGCTGCTGCTGCTGCTGCTGCTGCTGCTGCTGCTGCTGCTGCTGCTTACTGCTGCTGCTGCTGCTGCTGCTGCTGCTGCTGCTGCTGTGCTGCTGCTGCTGCTGCTCTGTGCTGCTGCTGCTGCTGCTGCTGCTGCTGCTGCTGCTGCTGCTGCTGCTTTCTGCTGCTGCTGCTGCTGCTGCTGCTGCTGCTGCTGCTGCTGCTGCTGCTGCTGCTAGCTGCTGCTTGCTGCTCTGCTGCTGCTGCTGCTGCTGCTGCTGCTGCTGCTGCTCTCTGCTGCTGCTGCTGCTGCTGCTGCTGCTGCTGCTGCTCTGCTGCTGCTGCTGCTGCTGCTGCTGCTGCTGCTGCTGCTTTGCTGCTGCTGCTGCTGCTGCTGCTGCTGCTGCTTGCTGCTGCTGCTGCTGCTGCTGCTGCTGCTGCTGCTGCTGCTGCTGCTGCTGCTGCTGCTGCTGCTGCTGCTGCTGCTGCTGCTGCTACTGCTGCTGCTGCTGCTGCTGCGCTGCTGCTGCTGCTGCTGCTGCCTGCTGCTGCTGCTGCTGCTAGCTGCTGCTGCTGCTGCTGCTGCTGCTGCTGCTGCTCTGCTTGCTGCTGCTGCTGCTGCTGCTGCTGCTGTCTGCTGTTGCTGCTGCTGCTGCTGCTGCTGCTGCTGCTGCTGCTGCTGCTGCTGCTGCTGCTGCTCAGCTGCTACGCTGCTGCTGCTGCTGCTGGTCCTGCTGCTGCTGCTGCTGCTGCTTCTGCTGTTTCTGCTGCTCCTGCTAGCTGCTGCTGCTGCTGTGCTCTGCTACTGCTGCTGCTGCTGCTGCTGCTGCTGCTGCTGCTGCTGCTGCTGCTCTGCTGCTCTGCTGCTGCTGCAAATGCTGCTGCTGCTGCTGCTGCTGCTGCTCTGCTGCTGCTGCTGCTGCTGCTGCTGCTGCTGCTGCTGCTAGCTGCTGCTGCTGCTAACGCTACTGCTCTGCTGCTGCTGCTGCTGCTGCTGCTGGCTGCTGCTGCTACTGCTGCTGCTGCTGCTGCTGCTCTACAGCTGCTTGCTGTAGCTGCTGCTGTCTGCTGCTGCTGCTGCTACTGCTCTGCTGCTGCTGCTGCTGCTGCTAGCTGCTGCTGCTGCTGCTGCTGCTGCTGCTGCTGCTGCTGCACTGCTGCTGCTGCTCTGCTGCTGCTGCTGCTGCTGCTGCTGCTGCTGCTGCTCTGCTGCTGCTGCTGCTGCTGCTGCTGCTGCTGCTGCTACTGCTGTGCTGCTGCTGCTGCTGCTGCTGCTGCTGCTGACTGCTACTGCTGCTGCTGCTGCTGCTGCTGCTGCTGCTGCTGCTGCTGCTGCTGCTGCTGCTGCTGCTGCTGCTGCTGCTAACCTGCTGCTGCTGCTGCTGCTGCTAACTGCTGCTGCTGCTTGCTGCTGCTGCTGCTGCTGCTGCTGCTCTGCTGTCTGCTGCTGCTGCTGCTGCTGCTACTGCTGCTGCTCTGCTTGCTGCTGCTGCTGCTGCTCTGCTGCTGCTGCTGCTGCTGCTGCAACTCTGCTGCTGCTGCTGCTGCTCTGCTGCTCTGCTACTCTGCTACTGCTGCTGCTCTGCTGCTACTGCTCTGCTGTTCTGCTGCTGCTATGCTGCTGCTAGCTGCTTGCTGTTCTGCTGCTGCTGCTGCTGCTGCTGCTTTAAGCTACTGCTCTCCTGCTGCTCTACTGCTACTGCTCTCTAGCTCTACTATTCTGCTCTCTACTGCTCTACCACTATACACTCTCTACTGCTACTACTACTACTACCCCGTAGTCTCTTATACAGGTAATTCCTCACTACAGATTTGTAAACACAAAGATGATGAGACACCAATGAGAAAACTTTTCCCATTCTGCTCTTCACTGCTGTTATTAGGATCAAGGATCTCAGCTCTTCCTCATGTACCCGAAGTTCAGTGAAGTTCCCGGTTCGCAGGAGCGACCTGGAACTCCACCTACTGCAGAAAATAGGTACCCTGGGTGTTAGTTGGGTTTTGTGGGTCGCATCCTGGGCTGGGTGAGACATATGGGTGCCTGTTGTCTCTCTCTTCAACGGTAAATAGGTACCCACGCAGGAGCCTTTATCTAATTAATACATGAAACGTGGCGACGTTTCGCCCATAACAGCTTATTAGGCAATTGAAAAACCTCGAGTTGTTGCCTTTATCACAGCCTCTGTCAACGGTCACACAGCCCCTGTCAACGGTCATCACAGCCCCTGTCAACGGTCATCACAGCCCCTGTCAACGGTCATCACAGCCCCTGTCAACGGTCATCACAGCCCCTGTCAACGGTCATCACAGCCCCTGTCAACGGTCATCACAGCCCCTGTCAACGGTCATCACAGCCCCTGTCAACGGTCAACACGTGCATGAATTTGACAAGTGATTGACAGGTTGACTGCTCTCACAAACATCTGATCCGATAGGTGATTGACAGATTGACAGCCTTTATGAACACCTGTCAAGTAACCGACAGGTCAACATACGTCATCAACACCTGTCAAGTGACTTGACAGATCAACATACGTCATCAACACCTGTCAAGTGACTTGACAGGTCAACAGGTGTTCTCAACACCTGAGAGTATCTGTTGAGCTGTTACTGTTGTATCTGTTGAGCTGTTACTATTCTATCTACTAATTTGCTGTGCTACTACTACCACCATCACCACCACTACCACTATCACCACCACTACCACTATCACCAACACCACTATATCAGGTACATCAGGTCACCATTCCTCCCTACCAGTAATACCTCCCTCAGGCCTGGTATTACTTCCAATATTTATTCTTAAGGTAAATGGTATAATTCCCCAGTTCACTTATGAAGTAAACAATAGCCACTATTCCCATTCTTGTATTTACCCTCGCAACACGAGTACAAAAAAATTACGCATCCAAACAGTCAACATTAACGCGAAAAAAAACACGTCTGGAGAACTCCAAGTTGATATTAACCAGCGTAGCAGCAGGTAAGACAGCTAAGTCTTGGGAATGTTCGTCTGTGAGTACCTTGCCTGCTAACAGCCTCGTGCAGCAGGTAAGACAGCTAAGTCTTGGGAATGTTCATCTGTGAGTACCTTGCCTGCTAACAGCCTCGTGCAGCAGGTAAGACAGCTAAGTCTTGGGAATGTTCGTCTGTGAGTACCTTGCCTGCCAACAGCCTCGTCTAACTAGCTGTAAGTAAGCTACCACCAACACAACTTTCCTTTAGAGAAAGTTTGGCTAAGAGAACGCCAGAAACGAGTGTATTTACATAGCATTAGTCAGAGTTATGTTTAAGCTAGCTCTACAGCGATGGTAGCCAGAGTGCATTAAAGATAGAGATAATATTGTGTGTGAGAGAGAGAGAGGAGAGCTTTGGCACCACTGTGTAAATAATGTTATTGCGGAGATAGTGATAAGATGACTCTCTCTCTCTCTCTCTCTCTCTCTCTCACCTAGATAACACACGATAGATCTTAATCTAGACTGAAGTAGATAGTTCTCAGCAACTAGCCTCTGTGTGGACTTCCATGCACTCTGATTTCTCTGCCTCTCGTCGCTGTCTGCTGTCATCTGTATCTCTCTCTCTCCTCTCTCCTTCTTTGTTCTCTTATCCTCTCTCTCCCTCTCACTAAGCAGTAAGCGGTTTCTCTCTAGTACTCTTCCTGCTAACACCTCTCTAACTCTTAATACTCCTACTCAATACAGACAGAAACAGTGTATTATAGCATTAGCAGGTTATGTTGCTAGCTTCAGATGGTAGCAGGTATTAAAGATGAATATTGTGTGAGAGAGAGGAGGCCCACTAATAATGTTGAGATGTGATGATCTCTCTCTCCTCTCTCTCTCCTAGATAACACGATAGATCTTAATTAGCTGAGTGATGTTCTCAACAGCCTCTGTGGATCGCACTTATTTCTCTGTCTCTCTCTCTGTCTCTCTCTCTCTCTCTCTCTCTCTCTTTCTCTCTCTTTTTTCTCATATACAGCAGGTAAGGAGGGTTCTGCTGCAGTGTACCCTAGCAGGTGCCAACACCTGCTTAACTCCCAACTTCCTTAACTCACATCGAGAAGGTATTTATGGACCTTGCAACGTTAGTAAAAGAGAGAGAGAGAGAGAGAGAGAAGAAGAGAGAGAAGAAGAGAGAAGGAAGAAGAAGAAGAGCGAGTCATTCTCTGTCTGTCTTCCACTGTCTGTCTCTGTCTGACTGTCTCTGTCTCTCTCTCTCTGTCTGACTCTCTCTCTTTCTCTCTCTCTATGTTCAGTGAACATCAGCAGATGTGAACACTGATACCCTGTTCACTAAACTGTGACCCAGCCTTGTTATAGCGACCACCGTGGTAGCAACCAGGGCTTGTGTACCACGTTTGGGTGATGCCTTGTTATAACGACCACCCTTTATACCCTTACCTTACACCTTCGATGAATTGAGAGAGTCTTTCTACTCCTTGAGCCCGGCCATGGGCCAGGCTCGTCTGGTGCTAGCCTGGTCAACCAGGCTGTTGCTGCTGGTGGCCCTCTGACCCACATATACATCACAGCCTGGTTGATCTGGCACCTGGTGAAGATACTTGTCCAGTTTCCCCTTGAAGACTTTCTACACTTGTTCCAGCTGTGTTTCTGATATCTTCTGGTAAAATAATCTAGGGCCACGGATGTTGATATAGTGTTCCCTCATTGTGCCCACCGCACCCCTGCTTTTCACTGGGTTTATTTTGCACTTCCTGCCATATCTCTCACTCCAGTATGTTGTTATGGCAGTGTGCAGAATCTAGGACCAGGCCCTCGAGTACCTTCCAGGTGTATATTATCATGTATCGTTCTCTCCTCCGCTCCAGTGAGTACATGTTCAAGACTTTAAGTCGTTCCTGGTAATGTAAATGTTTTATTGGCTCTATGTGGACCGTAAACGATCTCTGTATGTGTCCAGCTTTGATATTTCTCCTAGCAGTGACCAGGACTTGTGTTCCACCCTTGGTTGATGTGTGTGTGTGCGTGCGTCACTGAGTGCGTCACTGAGTGCGTCACTGAGTGCTTCACTGTGTACTGCAGCCTCCCATGATTACCCAGTATTTCTACTCCTGCTGCCTTCATTACTTATTCAAACTGTTTATCCTGCCATCTCTCTCTCTCTCTCTCTCTCTCTCTCTCTCTCTCTCTCTCTCTCTCTCTCTCTCTCTCTCTCTCTCTCTCTCTCTCTCTCTCTCTCTCTCTCTCTCTCTCTCTCTCTCTCTCTCTCTCTCTCTCTCTCTCTCTCTCTCTCTCTCTCTCTCTCTCTCTCTCTCTCTCGGTCGTGCAATTGTTCTTTCAACAGCATCAAGGTTGAGTTACAGTCCACGGACGGAAAATTTGTCCTGCAATGTTCCAGCGATACGGGATTGGGGAGAGACTTGGGGAGAGACTTGGGGAGATTTAGGGAATATTGAGAGAGAGATTAGGAAAGATTCGGGGAGATTTTGGGGAAGATTTGAGGGAGATTGGGATAGTTAGAGAGACTGTGGGAGATTACTAGAGAAATGGGTATTTGGTGGGATGGAGGGAGAGATAGAGGGAGATATAGAGGGAGATTGGGAGAGATTGAGAGAGATTCTGAGAGACTATTAAAAACTAGCATTGATTGCGGAAACTCTGGATGACTGACTGTCTCTCTGACTGTTTGGCTGACTGTTTCTTTGGCTGGCTGGTTGTCTGTCTGGCTCACTGTCTCTCTGGGTGACTGGCTGTCTGGTTGACTGGCTAACTGCCTCTCTGACTGAGTGGCTATCTATCTGGTTGATTGGCTGACTGGCTGACTGTCTCTCTGGCTGGCTGGCTGTCTACTTGGCTGCCTTCCTCTCTCCCTGTCTGGCTTTCTGAGTGTCTGCCTGTTTGCTTTCCAGCCTACCAGGAAGGCAGACAAGAAGGCAGAGAGGAAGGCAGACAAGAAGGCAGAGAGGAAGGCAGAGAGGAAGGCAGGCATGAAGGCAGAGAGGAAGGCAGACAGGAAGGCAGAGAGGAAGGCAGGCATGAAGGCAGAAAAAGAGGGAGTGGAACAGGGTTGGAAGGGGTGGAGGGCAGGGTGGATGATATATTACACAGCATAATCCGGATAAATGAATAATTATTGGTAACCGGCTGACTGGACCTTAATTCATTGGTTCAGATAATTGCTGATAAATTCTAGTTATTCTTAGTGTGTGTGTGTGTTGTGTGTGTGTGTGTGTGTGTGTGTGTGTGTGTTTATTCACCCATCTGTGGTTTCATGGGTCGATTCATAGCTCCTGGCCCCGTCTCTTCGCTGGTTGCTACTAGGTCCAATCTCTCCCTGCTCCAAGAGTTTTATCATACTTCTTCTTAAAGCTATGTATGGATCCTGCCTCCAGTACATCACTGTCCAGACTATTCCACTTCCTGACAACTCTGTGACTGAAGAAATATTTCCTAACATTCCTGTGACTCATCTGAGTTTTCAACTTCCAGTTGTGACCCCTTGTTGCTGTGACCCCTTGTTGCTGCGTCACATCTCTGAAACGTTCTGTCCCTCTCCACTTTGTCAATTCCTCTCAGACCAGGTGTGGGTTCCATACTGGTGCTGCATACTACAATATGGGCCTGACGTACACGGTGTACAGTGTCGTGAATGACTCCTTACTTAGATGTCGGAATGCTGTTCTTAGGTTTGCTAGGCGCCCATATGCTGCAGCAGTTATTTGGTTGATGTGCGCCTCGGGAGATATGCTCGGTATGATGCTCATCCCAAGATCCTTTTTCCTTGAGTGAATTTTGCAGCCTCTGACCTCGTATGCTGTACTCCGTCTGCGGTCTTATTTGTCCTTCCCCAAACTTCATGACTGCACTTGATGGGGTTAAACTCCAGGAGCCATTTGTTGGACCAGGCTTACAGACTGTCCAGATCCCCTTGTAGGCTTACCTGATCCTCGTCCACTTGTATCGTCCTCATCAGCTTCACCTCGTCTGTAAATAGGGACACCTCTGAATCTACCCCTTCGGTCATGCCATTTACATATACTACAAGGAACCGCACTCGACACCCACTATGACACCTCGTCACATACCAACACCCTTTGTTTCCTTCCTGTCATGTATTCCCTGATCCATTGCAGTGCTTTCCCTGCTATTCCTGCCTGCTCCTCTAGTTTCACAACCAGTCTCTTGTGTGGCACTGTATCGAAAGCCTTCTAACAGTCCAAGAAGATACAGTCTACCTATCCCTCTCTCTCTCCTGTCTTACTTCCATTACCTTATCGTAGAACTCCAGTAGGTTTGTGATGCAGGATTTCCTCTCCCTGAAGCCGTGCTGAATGTTATTTATAAGCCTGATTTTTCTAGGTGATCTACTATTCTTCTGCCAATAATCTTCTCCATAACTTTAAGTACTATACATGTCAGCGACATGGGTCTGTAGTTTAGTGCTTCATGTCTGGTTTTCTTTCTTAAAAACTGGGACTACATTTGCTGTCTTCCACACCTCAGGCAGTTGCTCTGTTAGTGGCACACATAGTGCATCTGCTCCACCTCTCAAGACCCAGTGAGAGATGTTATCTGGGCCCACCGCCTTCGAGGCATGTAGTTCACCTAGCAGTCTCTTCACCTCCTCCTCCATTGTGTGCAGTGTGTCCAGCACTTGTTGATGCACCCTACTTCCTAGGCTTGCTTGGAGCCTTTGTGTCTCCACTGTGAATACCTCCCTGAATCTTGAGCTGAGCTCCTCACATACTTCCTGGTCGCTCCCTGTGAGCTCTCCACCTTCCTTCCTCAGCCTGATCACCTGGTCTTTGACTGTTGTGTTCCTCCTGATGTGGCTGTATAACAACTTTGGGTCAGATCTGGCTTTTGATGCTATGTCGTTCTCGTATTGCCTCTGGACCTCTCTCCTTGTCCATGCATATTCATTTCTGGTTCTTTGGCTCAACTCCCTGTTTTTTCTGGGTCCTTTGCCTTCTATACTTTTTCCATGCTCTAGCACAATTGGCTTTGGCTTCTCCACACCTGGTAAACCATGGGCTCACACTGGTCTTTCCGTTGTTTCTGTTGCTCCTTGGCACGAACTTCTCCACTGCCTCCCTGCACTTTTTAATCACGTGTTCCATCATTTTGTTTACTGTCTTTCCCTCCAGCTCTCTTACCCACTGCACCTCATGCAGGAATTGCCCCATACGTATGTAGTTCCTTTTCTGATGTTTGGTTTCTCCCGTCCTTCTCGTGCTCCTTCACTCTCCATTGTTAACTCTCCTATGTATTCTAAACTCAAAACCACGTGATCGCTAGCATCGAGGAGCGTTTCGTGTGTGATTTCCTCTATGTCTGAACTGTTCAAGGTGAATACGAGGTCCAGCCTTGCTGGTTCATCGTCTCCTCTCTCTCTGATTGTGTCCCTAACATGTTGGTACATGAAGCTTTCCAGCACCACCTCCAGCATCTTGGATCTCTGCATCTCTGGTTCCCCGTGTGGCTTCAGATTTTCCCAGTCTATCTCCTTGTGGTTGAAATCACCCATGAGTAACTTTGCCCTACTTATGTGCACCCTTCTGGCCATCTCAGCTATTATGGCCACCGTTGCTCTGTTGTTCACATCGTATTCTTTTCTTGATCTCCTGCTGTTCGGTAGCGGGTTGTACCTCACTGCTATCATCACTTTTGGGCCCCCGGTTAGAAGTGTTCCTACTATGTAGTCATCAGCTTCACCTCTGGTCAGTCCTCCCATCTCCACAAAACTCCAGTGGTCTTTGATGAGCAATGCAACTCCTCCCCTTCCCCTCTGCCCCCCCCTCTTTGTCTTTCCTCAGGAGCTGACATCCAGACTGGAAGATCACATCTGTTATCACCCGAGCTTTGTCTCTGTGAGTGCTATAATGTCCGGGGATTCCTCGGTGATTCTTTCCTGCCACTCCTCACTCTTATTTGGTATTCCATCTGTGTTGGTATACTATATACCTTCAGTTTCCTTTCCAGAATTGTATCCAGGAGGATGGAAGAGGCTGGTGCAGGCTGAGGGTGTGCTAGACATGGCTGGATATAATGGTAGGTTGCTGTGTGTGTGGTTGCAGGGGTCGAGTCATAGCTCCTGGACCCCGCCTCTTCACTGTGTGTGTACTCACCTAACTGTGCTTGCAGGGGTCGAATCATAGTTCCTGGCCCCCGCCTCTTCACTGCAGTTTTATCATGTTTTAATTACAATCTCTCTCTCTCTCTCGAAATTATAGTCAAAAAATAATTTGAATGATTTTTCTCCGAAAGGAATAAAGTCAGTGACAATATTTGAAAATATAAGTTACTTTTTTAGGGGAAGGGGGAGGGTACGGGAGGTGGGAATGGAGGGTAAGGGTGGGGAGGGTAAGGGGAGGAGGGGAAAGGGGGGTATTTGACCGTTTCTAAAAATGCTAAAGCATTAACATTCTGTAATATTATATATCCTTGTTGCACGCAAGGGGTCGTTAACCCCCTCCCCTCCCCCAGAGACATCTCTTACTCCCAAAGAGACTTCTCCCCTCCCCTGGAGACCTCTTCCCCTCCCCAGAGGACCCAGAGACCTTTACCCCTCCCCCTCGCCTACCAAAAAGAATCCAGGGACTTCCCCCTCCCTCAGACACTTCCCCAGACATCTCCCCCAGATACCTCCCCAGAATTCTTGCAGTGAGACTGTCTCCGGCCTCTTCTGGTTTTGGCTTCCGCCACCCAATCATCCGCCCTTTCTCATCTCTTCTCTCTCTCTCTCTCTCTCTCTCTCTCTCTCTCTCTCCTGGCCGTCTGGAAGCCTCCTGGAATCTCTCTGGAAAAGGTTTCGGGGGATATGAGCGAATATATGTGTTTATGTAATATATAAAAACCATATGCAAGCCCGCACGCTGCGAAATATCTCAAGTCTAAGGCAAGAAGTCGAAGCCAGTGCCGGAACCCGAACACCAGCAGCCCCAAACATGGAAGTAAATTAATATTAATTATTATTATTATTATTATTAGTAGTAGTAGTATTATTGTTGTTGTTGTTGTTGTTGTTGTTGTTGTTGTTGTTGTTTTTGTTGTTGTTGTTGTTATTATTAATTTATCATCCCCCACACACACACCACAATACACACACACACCACAATACAAACAAATACACACACACATATCAATACACACACACACACACCACAATACACACAAATACACACACACACAATACAATACACACACACACACCATAATACACACACACACACACACCACAATACACACAAATACACACACACACAATACAATACACACACACACACCATAATACACACACACACACCACAATACCCACACACACCACAATACCCACACACACCACAATACACACACACACACACACACACACACACACACACACAGTAGTCCCGGAGCTAAGGGGTATGTCCTACGAGGAGAGGTTAAGGGAAATCGACCTGACGACACTGGAGGACAGGAGAGACAGGGAGGACATGATAACGACATATAAGATACTGAGAGGAATTGACAAAGTGGACAGAAACAGAATGTTCCAGAGATGGGACACAGCAACAAGGGGACACATTAAAAACCAAAAAAACCCAAAAAATACCCCCCAAACAATAAAAAAATTTTAACAACCATACACAAAAAATAAAACCCCAAAATACCAACCCATAACACCCAACTTTTAACACCCCTCAACCACAACATTAAAACACACACCACAATCACACACACACACACCACAAACACACAAACCACCAACACAATCACACCAAAACACACACACACACACACACACACACACACACACACACACACACACAACA
Source organism: Cherax destructor (assembly GCA_009830355.1). NCBI lineage: Eukaryota > Metazoa > Arthropoda > Malacostraca > Decapoda > Parastacidae > Cherax > Cherax destructor. The sequence goes on from WNWK01016076.1 coordinate 44,813, forward strand.
AAACACACACACACACACACACAACACACAACAAACACACAACACACACACACACAAAACACACACACACATAAAACACACAAAACACAACACACACACACAACACACACACACACACACACAACACACACACAAACACACACACACACACACACACACATACCCAGTTAAGTCCAATTTCATCCTGCCTAAATTGCCCATTACAATGTTTGAGGTGAAATTTCCTCGTTCCCCGTTTTCCCGCTTGTTACCATTTAAAACCCTCTTGCCCTGATGACCCTGTCTGGGGGGGGGGGGGAGAGAGAGAAGAGAGAAAGACCTCTCCCCGATGATACATTAAACATTGTGAAGATTTGGTTCTTCAGTCCGATACAGAGATGAGTAGTGTGAGGTTATCAGTCCTTCCCGTACCAAGGCTGAGGGACTGATTTCCTAAAACTCCTCCTCATCTTCCACCCTTCTTCTAATTACGAAGAAACCCCTGGCTGGTGAAACGTTACAATATACATACCCAAAATACTGCACACGTTTCTCATTTGAAACCATATAGTATATGCAAACCCCCCCCCCCCCCCCCTTTTCTCTCTTTCTCCCTTTCTTCTTTATTCTTTTTTTTATTCTTCAACTCCCCCTCCCTCCACTAATCTCCCCCCCTCCCCCCACTCCAGGTTTTTTAAATTTCTTTATCAGCTGACGCCACAACATAAACATTGTGTCCGTTTCCGCTTTGGGTCTGACTTAGGAGAACTTTTTTTTCATTAGCAATTCACTTTCTTCCCCTTTTCTCTGTCCCTTGTAGCTCTCTTCCTCCTCCTTCTTCCCTTTTCCCCCTCCTCCTCCTTCTCTTCCTCCTTCCCCTTTTTCCTTTTTCCCCCTTCCTCCTTCCTTTTTTTTTCCCTTTTCTTTCCCCCTCCTTCTTCATTTCCTCCTCCTTTCTTCCTCCTCCTCCTTTAATCTGAATATTAAAGGTGTGGGTAGGTTTGCAGGTGGGTGTGTCGTGGGTTTACACGTCAACCACGACACATGTCCCTGTTAACGTCACTGGGGGGGGGGAGGAGGAAGGGGGAGGGGGAGGGGGGAGGGGAGGGGAGGAGGAGGAGGAGGAGGAGAGAGAAGGGTTGTGGTTGTGGTGGTAGTAATGGTTGTGC
>WNWK01016077.1:0-35000 GCA_009830355.1 Cherax destructor
GACAGAAACACAGAAGATTAATTGGTGTATATATTTCGATCTTCTTCAGGGAACCTTTTCAGTACAAGAACAAGAATACATAGTAGAGGTTGCACTTCACCTCGTAGACGTGAGTGAAGGGATGTTTGAAGGGGGTGTGAGATGACAGGTTCTTACGTGCACTGAGGATATGTAGCATCTCAAAGTTGGACCAAGAAAAATAAATCCTCAAAATTCAATTCTCCAAATTAGGATAACATGACTGGTTTATTAAACAGGGAGGAAAGAAAGCAAGCAGCATCAACTATTAAAATACCTTAGTTCACAACCCCAACCCCATGCAGCAAATCTCAACTCATGGTAGTCTGCCATCAAGGTACATACAATCGTCTCAACAAAGTCACCAATATATCAAGTTTTATCGCAACAAACTAGGGAATCTCTTTTCTAAGAAATACAAGTATTCATCTATGCAAGACACACCAGGAGTTTACCAGATATCATGTTAAGACTTACAACCAAGCATAAACAAGGCAGACATGACGAACACCAGAGGGTAATACGTTATGCACACGATAATTCTGCCATTTTTCAACATGTCAGCATCAACAGTGGCAACATTCACTGGGAAGCTCCCACCATCAAACACTCAACACACTGCAGCTACAAATGCAAAATCATAGAATCTGCCCTCATAGCTATCACCCAATTTCAACATCTCACAACGACAAATAAAAACCAGACGTTATTTCAAAATTCTCCCTTCAGTACAACCAGCGCCCAACCTAACACAGAACACCGGTTCAACTTCAGGAAACACACAACACACAACACCGGTTCAACTTCAGGAAACACACAACACACAACACCGGTTCAACTTCAGGAACCACACAACACACAACACCGGTTGAACTTCAGGAAACACACAACACCGGTTCAACTTCAGGAAACACACAACACACATGAACTTCCAACCCAAATTTTTAACTTCACTTCAGGACCCACTCACTGCTTCACACGTCCCTCCACTCACCTGTACGGTGTCAGGTGTAACCTTCCCTAATATATCCTTCTCATTTCACTTATGTATCTGCTGAAAGAGATCCCAGAAGGGGATCGAAATGTACAAATCAATTACTCTTTTGATTTTTTGTCTCCATGTGGCAACTGAGTTATATTCAGTTTCCACTTTATTAGGGACACTCTACTAGTACAGCCTGAATTCTTCGTGACATAGATTCAACAAGGTGATGTAAACATTCTTTAAGAGATCCTAGTTGATATGACACCATCGTGCAGTTGCTGCAGATTTGCCGTCTCCACATTCCTGTTGCGAATCTTCCATTGCACCACATCCCAAAGGTTTACGCCAGATCCTGACCCTGTCATCTGCATGTTGCAGCAGAAATCATGATTCGTGAGACCAGGCGACGTTTGTTAATCTTCAACCATCCAGTTGTGGTGAGCCTGTGCCCACTGTAGCCTTAGTTTCTTTATCTTAGCTGACAGGAGTTGAACCCGATGAGGTTTTTTTGCTACTGCTGTAACCCATCCCCTTCAAGGTTAGACGTGTTGTAACTTCAGAGATGTTCTTCTGCATACCACTGTTGTAACATGTGGTTATTTGCATAACTGTAATATAAAAATGTGTGTGTTTTTATGCATATACATTGAATTGCAGGATATATATATATATATATATATATATATATATATATATATATATATATATATATATATATATATATATATATATATATATATGTCGTGCCGATTAGGTAAAACTCGCGATTTTGGCTTAAATAGCAACGCTCACCTTGCCATATAAGACAAGTGAAAATTTGTGTATGTAATAATTTCGCCAAAATCATTCTGAACATAACGAGAAAATATATTTCATTTTGTTTGTTTATTATTAAATTAATGTTAACATATCTAAAATATATTTAGTTGGGTTAGGCTAAATTAAATTGCGCTTGTTGTAATAAGGTTAGGTAGGTTTTCAAAGTTTCTCTTGGTACAAAATTATAAATTCTTACATTAACAAAAATGAAAAAAAAATATATCTTTAAACGTATAAGAGAAAATTTTAGAAAGGACATAATTTTAGATGCGTTCTTGCTAATTGACCAGTTTTACCTAATCGGCACGACATATATATATATATATATATATATATATATATATATATATATATATATATATATATATATATATATATATAGCGTACATCTTTGGTGCAGTGTATGGTGTCACAGTCTTGGAATGGTAAGTAAAATGGCATCAACGAACCAATGAACCTAAATGTCTTCTTGTTTATTTGTGCAAAGGCCTGCGTACCTACGTATCAGGCCTGCGTACCTACGTATCAGGTCGAACAAATCTTCCAGGAAATCGGCCGGTTATCTACGTTGTTTCTTTGGGTCGATGAGTGGCTAATTGTTGTGTGAGAACACGCGAGCAGCTCTGGACACTGTGATGACTGGTGGTGGTGCTCCTGATGCGAGCGAGAAGAGGCAATTGAGAAGAAAGAGAAGACGAAGGAGAAGGGGAGAGAATGAAAAGGATGATTTTATTCGGATTATTTAATAGGAGGTTCGGTAACCCAAGATAACCCAGGAAAGCCCAGCTTGTTTCCATTGATGATCTGTGGAGCTCTTCCACAGGATACGACAAAACAGTAGTATCCTAATACCTGGGTACCTGCTTGCTACCAGGTCAACAAGAGCGAAACATGCCCAACATTTTCACTCGCCATAAGATCGATCCCGGGTCCTTCTGTTGTAAACCACGAGCCGACTCTACTCATTTTACTACTTTAGTTTGCTTAACTTTTCCTATAAACTTATATTTTTTTTCATCCTGAATAAAGTGAGGTAATGTGTAGTAAAGTTAGGTTAAATAAAATAAGGTCAGGTTATTATAGGTTAGGATAGATTTGTGCTAAGTTTGGTCAGATTAGCCTAGTTAGGTTGGGCTACGTTAGATCAAGCTAGGCTAGGTTAGGCTATGCTAGAAAAGGTCCTGCTTCACAAATCTATTAAACGAATATTTATAGTCAAACCAATTGATAAAAAAATAACCGTGAGAGTCTGGCAAGGAGGCGGCCCAGCGAAGCCAGGAAGCGTTGAAATCTGCACGATTATGACTGGTGATGCCAGAGCCTGATAGAAGAGGACGACCTGCGATAACCAGGAGATCCATTACTCAATTCCTGGTAATGTTGGCTCGCTATCGTTGGACGCTATCTTTAGAACCGTAGTTAATGAATACGTTAGTGTGATGGAGTCTCTGATAATGGGGTGTTATGGTGATGGATGGTGATTAGGTTAATGTGAGGGTGTTAGTATGATGGAGTGTTAGTGTGAAGAAGTATAATTCACTGTCCTACATATGAATTTTATTATTTTTGATTTACAATCAATTTTAGTTGATTTACAAATTATACAGTTAACACGTTTATTAATTTGTCTTTGTGGTGTATATATATATATATATATATATATATATATATATATATATATATATATATATATATATATATATATATATATATGTGTGTGTGTGTGTGTGTGAGTGAGTGTATGTGTATGTGTGTGTGTGTGAGTGAGTGAGTGTATGTGTATGTGCAAGACAAGCCACGGGGGGTGGAAATCTTTAGCTCAAGTACTTTCACACTTTTCAGTGCGTCATCAGGAGCTATGCAATGTTGCAAGGCAGCAAAATTGGATAGCGGATAATATACATATGGATTCCTATTATTCTCTGTAACCCCTTAATTGATAAAAGAAAATAAATGAATGTGCTCTTTGTTCATTTAAAAACAGTCTGGGGTTCTGGAATGTTCCCCGGGGTACTCAGAAGTATCTCTTCATATATTCCTAAATATTCCTAAATCCTCCTAAATATATTCCTAAATATTGTCTACCGGTCTTCTCAGTATAGATTAATATGTCTTATCTTCTATGCATTTCCCATAATATTTATATGATCCTAATTTTGTTTTTCGAATATCCTTTAATCCCACTATCTATGCTATCACTTGTGTACCTGTCCACGTATGGTACAGTGACAGCTAAAAGGGATATATAGTATGCTACCATTCACGACAGACGTAGCTCATATGAGTTTGTTGTGTAGACACTAGTCGAGCGTCACCAAGACACTACCTGGCATAATGAACAAGACACTACCTGGCATAATGAACAAGACACTACCTGGCATAATGAACAAGACACTACCAGGCATAATGAGCAAGACACTACCTGGCATAATGAACAAGACACTACCAGGCATAATGAACAAGACACTACCTGGCATAATGAACAAGACACTACCTGGCATAATGAACAAGACACTACCTGGCATAATGAACAAGACACTACCTGGCATAATGAACAAGACACTACCTGGCATAATGAACAAGACACTACCTGGCATAATGAACAAGACACTACCTGGCATAATGAACAAGACACTACCTGGCATAATGAACAAGACACTACCTGGCATAATGAACAAGACACTACCTGGCATAATGAACAAGACACTACCTGGCATAATGAACAAGACACTACCTGGCATAATGAACAAGACACTACCTGGCATAATGAACAAGACACTACCTGGCATAATGAACAAGACACTACCTGGCATAATGAACAAGACACTACCAGGCATAATGAACAAGACACTACCTGGCATAATGAACAAGACACTACCAGGCATAATGAACAAGACACTACCAGGCATAATGAACAAGACACTACCAGGCATAATGAACAAGACACTACCTGGCATAATGAACAAGACACTACCTGGCATAATGAACAAGACACTACCTGGCATAATGAACAAGACACTACCTGGCATAATGAACAAGACACTACCTGGCATAATGAACAAGACACTACCTGGCATAATGAACAAGACACTACCTGGCATAATGAACAAGACACTACCTGGCATAATGAACAAGACACTACCTGGCATAATGAACAAGACACTACCTGGCATAATGAACAAGACACTACCTGGCATAATGAACAAGACACTACCTGGCATAATGAACAAGACACTACCTGGCATAATGAACAAGACACTACCTGGCATAATGAACAAGACACTACCTGGCATAATGAACAAGACACTACCTGGCATAATGAACAAGACACTACCTGGCATAATGAACAAGACACTACCTGGCATAATGAACAAGACACTACCTGGCATAATGAACAAGACACTACCTGGCATAATGAACAAGACACTACCTGGCATAATGAACAAGACACTACCTGGCATAATGAACAAGACACTACCTGGCATAATGAACAAGACACTACCTGGCATAATGAACAAGACACTACCTGGCATAATGAACAAGACACTACCTGGCATAATGAACAAGACACTACCTGGCATAATGAACAAGACACTACCTGGCATAATGAACAAGACACTACCTGGCATAATGAACAAGACACTACCTGGCTAATGGACAAGACACTACCTGGCATAATGAACAAGACACTACCTGGCATAATGAACAAGACACTACCAGGCATAATGAACAAGACACTACCTGGCATAATGAACAAGACACTACCTGGCATAATGAACAAGACACTACCTGGCATAATGAACAAGACACTACCTGGCATAATGAACAAGACACTACCTGGCATAATGAACAAGACACTACCTGGCATAATGAACAAGACACTACCTGGCATAATGAACAAGACACTACCAGGCATAATGAACAAGACACTACCTGGCATAATGAACAAGACACTACCTGGCATAATGAACAAGACACTACCTGGCATAATGAACAAGACACTACCTGGCATAATGAACAAGACACTACCTGGCATAATGAACAAGACACTACCTGGCATAATGAACAAGACACTACCTGGCATAATGAACAAGACTACCTGGCATAATGAACAAGACACTACCTGGCATAATGAACAAGACACTACCTGGCATAATGAACATTCCTGTGATCTTGTGTAGCGTTTAAGGTTGTGTATAATAGGGGTTTGAATGTTCCCAGGTGTACTCAGAAGTATCTAATAATATTAATAATAATAATACTTTATTTAGACATGGTACAAAGATACATTGTTGGGTTTACATGATACATAGGTATAAAAGAGATGTACATGCCAAAAGCCACTAATATGCTGCGCATTGCGGGCATATACTACTCCTAAAATATTGTCTACCAGTCTTCTCAGTATCGATTAATATGTCTTATTTGGGAATCTTCTATGTCTTTCTGATAATATTTCTATGATCCAAATTTTCTCCTCAAATATCCTTTAACCCAACTATCTATTCGACCACTTCATCTTGTGTACCTGTCCACTTATGGTACAGTAACAGTTAAATAGGTTACATAGTATGCCATCATTCTTATTACATCCTCAGGTAATCAAGGCCTGTAAACCTGGTCGTAATGGGGATTTGGAGCGAAAATATACACAGCAGTAATCTTTGAATTGTATTTTCCTTCACGAAGTATGAACAGATGTATTTACAATATGTACACTATGTACAAAATGTTGGAAAATGTATGTATCACAGTAATCAAGAGGCAAGACAACAGCCAGAGGCAAAGAGACAAACAACCGTGATCAACCAGCAGCTGTATGAATCTGACAAGAGTGGACCGCGAGTGCTACCACATCACCTCCGCAATTGTCTGACCCACATTATGATTGGCTGAACCAAGGTACTGATTTAACGATGGGGCCCCTTTAATCGTTAAACCCTTAGTACCCGGTTCGCTGGTTGGGAGACAGCCTATATGGGGGTGTGTACATACGCCAAATAAATGTAATGTACTCTTTGCATGCCACACCCTATCCCAAAAGGGCTCTAATGGCCCGGACTAGGCTTCCACCTCCATGAGTAAAGTGCCGTCATATCACGGTACAATAATGGAACCGCCTTTCCTCTCACCCATCAAACTCATTGGATAGAGCTCAACTTTTCACATAAAGTTTAGAGTTTGACTTAAAGTCAAACTCTAAGCTTAGAGTGATACAGTAGACAGTAGGGCTAATGTGGGTTCAAGATACCTGCGGACAGGAGCAGAATATCCCCTCATTTAAAAAAAAAAACACAACATTATATATACAAAGGGAGAAAAAAAGAGCTATTTTACCCATAGTCCCTAACACATCCTAACCTAATACATTAAAATTTTATATTCTTGAAAGAGTATCAGCCAGCTTATTATCTCTGCCAGCAATATGTAATATTTGGATATGGTAAGGTTACAGCCTGAGACTCCACCTCATGAGTCTTGTGTTGTGGTTCTTCTTAGACTGAAGGTAGACCAGAGGGTTGTGGTCACTGTAGACCACTTGAGGTGACTGACCCAAGTAGACCTCAAAATGCTCTAATGCCAGTATCAGAGCGAGGGCTTATTTCTCGATTGTGGAGTGGGCCCTCTGCACTCCATGGTCCCCACCTTGTAGAAGTACTGCCCCCCCCCCTTCCTGACTCACAAGCATCAACCTGTAATGTGAAAAGTTTTGAAAAATCAGGAGATAGAAGAATGGTGCAGTACAAAGGATGCGCTTTGCTTTTGTGAAAGCGTCTTGACATTCTGGGGTCCACTTAAGAAAGATTTTATGACTAGTAAGTGAGGTTAGAAGGGCTACGACATACTAGTAAGTGAGATTATGAGGGCTACGACATACTAGTAAGTGAGGTTAGTGGGGCTACGACATCTGCAAAATTCTTACAGAATCTTCTATAAAAACCTACCATACCTAAGAAACGTTGGAGGGATTTCTTATCATGAGGTACTGGATAATTTTTAATGGCAAGAATTTCAGCAAATTTAGGGGCCACTTTGCCACTACCTACTTCATGGCCCAAAAAAAGTAATAGTAGACTGCCCAAAGAATGACTTGAATAAGTTAACAGTTAAGTGGAAACTCTGGAAGGTCTCAAAGAGAACCTTAAGCCTAAACATATGTTGGTCCCAAGTGTCCGACACAACAACTATGTCATCTAGGTAAGCGGCCGTGCCTTCAAGTCCTTTAATAGCCTGATGGATTAGTTTCTGGAATGATGTCGACGAGTTTTTCATTCCGAAGGGGGTTACTGTATATTGATAATGACCTCCTGGAATTACGAAGGCCGAGATTTCCTTCGCCTTATCTGTTAAAGGTACCTGATAGTAACCTTTAAGGAGGTCGAGTTTAGACACAAAAGTAGCCTTACCCACGAAGTCGATTACGTCATCCAGACGTGGCAGAGGATAAGCATCTGCAACTGTGACCTCATTCACCTTACGGTAGTCTGTACACATTCGAAAACCTCCCTCAGCTTTCTTAACAAATATGCATGGTGAAGCCCACGGACTAGATAACTCCTCCACTAACCCATGCTCTAACAGAAATTCTACCTCCTGCTGAAGTAGCTTCTGGTTTTCAGGGTTAGCTCTGTAGGGGAGGAGTTTAATAGGTTTACAGTTTCCAACATCTTCATGATATCCTAGTGTATTTTTCCGGAACATCCGAAAAGATATCAGGGTAAGATTGTAGGAGCGCAGTTAAACTTGTTACTTGATTTTTAGACAGCCCCACCATTAAAGGGCTAGGGTCATTGAGGACCGAATTGGGAAACTTTACTTGAATTTCAGAAATAGAGTGCAAGAAGTCAGGGTCGTCTACAGAGGCAGAGGACAGAGCCATTACTGGGACTTTCTCTGGAGCTAATCTGATTAATGTGGTATGTTTTACTCTTTGAGGTCTTGTTAAGGGTAGCTACCACATAATTTACATCAGATAATTTACTTACAATTTGCATGGGTTCCGTAAATCTAGCTTTTAAAGTGTGACCAGGTATAGGTTCCTGCACTAACACCTTGTCTCCTGGATGGAAGGAGCGAAACTTTGAACTTCTGTCATACCTTTGTTTCATCGTATTTTGAGCTGCTTTTAAGTTAGCCTTAGCCAACTGACGTGCCACCTGCAACCTTGAAGAAGGGTTGTAGAGGGTTGTGGAGGCGTCTTCTCCCATCCATCCTTCCTTGAGCACACGTAGAGGACCTCGTACATTGTGCCCAAAGATCAGCTTAAACGACTGTACCCTATAGACTCTTGCACAGTTTCTCTCATTGCGAACAGCAACAGAGGAAGTGATTCATCCCAGTCTGTAGGAAAATGCATGCAAAAAGTTCTCATCATTGTTTTTAACGTCTGATGGAATCTTTCCAAGGCGCCTTGGGACTGAGGATGATAGGCTGTGGATAATATATGAGCTATCCCTAGCCTAGTTAATGCTTCCCTAAATGCTTTGGCAGTAACATTAGTAACTTGGTCACTCTGAATAGACTTACGAATGCCAAAGCAGGAAATAAACCTAGTTAAGGCCTTAGTATTGATACTGCGCATTGGGATTGCCTCTGGATATCTAGTCACTTTGTCCATAATAGTAAATAAATACTGGTTCCCAGACTTAGGTAGTGGACCTACACAATCTATGATTAACTCAGCAGAAGGTTCTCCATCTGCAGGTATGGGATGGAGAGGTGCAGGTTTAATGGGGTGTCCAGGTTTCCCTACTTGCTGATATTCTCGGCAACAGCGGATATGATTCTTCACATCTTGCCTTAACTTTGGCCAGAAGAATTCTTTTAGTATTCTATACATGGTTTTAGTCTCAGTGCAGATTAAGAGGTCGTTTTTAATTTCATATTTGACTGGGTTATCTGAGGGGGATTCCATGGCTGCCTGAAAAGCGAAATTCAATGAAGGGTTTTTTCGCTGTTCTTCCCTAAAGGACAGTCCCTCAAGCATGGAAATAGAGAAATCTGGCAGTCCTGCAACCCTATAATAGGAAGGCTTGGTCTGGGTCTGTTCACTAAATTTACGAGGCCCTGACCAGTTTTCCTCGTAAAACAAATTGGCTAGTCCAAGATCAGAGTCGTCCACAGTTTGCTTAAATTGCCTCCTCTCCTCCTCTCTATCAAACTCGTCCTGCCTAGCAAATGCTCGCTGCTGCTCCCTGGTTTAGCTAACTCAAGCGCCAATGAAGCGGACTCTCCTTTATACAAACCCGATGTAGCTGCTGCTTCACGAGACTGCTGGGTTGCTCTGGTGTTGTTTCTCTTCCATTATTCTGCAGGAACATAAGCGGTGTCTGTGACTAAGAGCTCCTGTAGCAGGCGATACATCAATCTGGTGCACCACAGTTGCGTCAGCTTTCAATTTTGTACGAATAATGTCATGAAGCTGCGCAGCATTGAGTGTGTTTTGATATTCAATACCAATGGAACGAGCAATTCACCAACAACGTTGTAGAGAGAGTTTGCGGACGTTTACTAGAGTGAACTCAGACACCAATCACCTGACTCGTATACGTGGCATTAACCCCAACTTAACACGCTGTTTTGCAATACATGTTCAAGCAGCAATGCACAGTACGACTGCGCAATACACATATACACACTAGCAAAGCTGACACGCAACAGAAGCGATGGCAAAGCTGAGACGCAACAGAAGCGATGGCAAAGCTGAGACGCAACAGAAGCGATGGCAAAGCTGAGACGCAATGCCGATCGATAGCAAAGCTATCTGAACGATACAAGACTAGCTCCTGCTACAGCTCCAAAACTAGCTTCAGCTCCTGCTCCAAGTCCAGCTCCAGCTCTCGGACAGGCTTCCCATATTACATCCTCAGGTAGTCAAGGCCTGTAAATATGGTCGTAATTGGGACTTGGAGCGATAAAAACACAGCAATAATCTTTAAATTGTATTTTCCTTCAAGCATAAACAAATGTATTTACAATATGTACAATATGTACAAGAGGTTGGAAAATAAATGTATCACAGTAATCAAGAGGAAAGACAACAGCCAGAGGCAAAGAGACGACTGTGATCAACCAGCAGCTGTATGAATCTGACAAGAGTGGACTGTGAGTGCTACCACATCACCTCCACAATTGTCCGACCCACATTATGATTGGCTGAACCAAGGTACTGATTTAACGATGGGGCCCCTTTAATCGTCAAACCCTTAGTACCCAGTTTGCTGGTTGGGAGGCAGCCTATATGAGGGTGTGTACTTACGCCGAATGAATGTAACATACTTTTTACATGCCTCAATTCTCGACATACGTTGCATGAATTTGGTGCATAGACACTGGTCAAGCACCACCATTCCATAATGAAGCCACCTGGCATAATGAAGCCACCTGGCATAATGAAGCCACCTGGCATAATGAAGCCACCTGGCATAATGAAGAATCCTGTGATTTTGTATAGCATTGTTGTTTAAGATTGTGTACACTAGACTCTATTAAATAGCTATCGAGCTTGAATAACCCATAATTTGAATTATATACGTTGTTTCTGTCATGTTTCAAGAGAGATGATTCAATTATACTTTTATGACTGAACTGTTGATGTCACTAGGGTAGGCATCAGCCTACCCTAGTGGATGATTGCAGGAACTGACGTGGTTCGACTCCTGTCATGTCCTGATTGAATATTTATGTTCGGCTATTCTAGTTTCCAGAGGTTTACCTGTTTGACCAATATATGAGAGAGGACACTCGGTGCATGTGACCTTGTAAACCCCACCAACTTTGTTAGGTGGTGTGTTAGAGGGTGTGTTAGGTGGTGTGTTAGAGGGTGTGTTAGGTGGTGTGTTAGAGGGTGTGTTAGGTGGTGTGTTAGAGGGTGTGTTAGGTGGTGTGTTAGAGGGTGTGTTAGGTGGTGTGTTTTTAATCAACCTCTGTTTCATTGTCCCTGTGTTTTTGAAAGCAAGGTTTATATTGATGTTTTAATGCCTCACATAGTAAAACTAGTACATTTGTCCTGGCAATAACTTTCTTAGGTTCAGTTTTGTAGAAAATCTTCTTTGCTGACATTACTGCTTCTCCACAAAATCCCCAGAGTGAATAAAGTAGTAGGGAATGTATGACGTCACATTGGTGGACTTCCTATAAACTGTAAATTTGATTTTTTTATCAACACGATGTATTAAAACATCTAGGAACGGCAAAGTGTTGTTTATTTCATGTTGTTTAGTGAACTTAATGGAAGGTACTAAGCCATTGAGTCTGGGTAGGAACTCACAATGTTGTGATCCCTAAGCCATAGGTAAAGAACATCATCTACTTATCTCAACCAACTAGCTTTATCTGGGAGAATGTCTTTAAGAAGTCTGGTCTCACATAATTCCTTATACAAGTTACTGAGAAAGGGGCTCAGGGGATTCCCCATTGCCATGCCTTGTTTTTGAGCATAGTATTTCCCTTTAAACATGAACTTACAATCAGTAACACAAAGTTTGATCAATACAATTATTATGTTCGTGGGGTAGGCCAGGAAGAAGTTCCTCTTCAACATACGTAAGCAAGACAGGGACAGGGACTCTGATGAACAGAGTTGCGACGTCAAGGCTCACTAAGGTAAAGTCATGTGGGACACTTAATTTCTGGAGCCTTCCAGTAAGATCAACATTATTTTTAATATGTTCATCCTAGATCCTACCAACCATGGGAATTAGAAGTTTGCTGCTGGGCCTACTGAACTTATAATAGGCCGGACTGGGTACCTTGGTTTATGCATCCTGATTACCTGGAAAGGCATAGAAGATACCCAAATAAGACATATTAATCAATACTGAGAAGACTGGTAGACAATATTTAGGAATATATTTAGGAGGATTTAGGAATATTTAGGTTTTAAATGAACAAAGAGTACATTCATTTTTTTTATATTATTCACTGTGAAACGTACTTTCTCAAGTCACATGACCTGTTCTAGGCAACTTAAAGAAGCTTGGGGCTGGCTTTTGTATTTTCTAATTTCCTATTCCATGACTGCTGAAAACCCAGAGGCCGTCTTCTGCCCCATGTGGGGGGGGGGAGGACGGGGAGGGTCGTAGGGCGGGTGGCACACAGTTACTTCACATTCAGAAAGCCTGCAGCTAGTGTCAACCCGCGTTGTGCCACTAGGTGAAAAAACTTCCCCTCACTCCTTCAGTTGCAGCCTTGCAACATTGCATAGCTCCTGATGACGCACTGAGAAGCGTGAAAGTACTTCAGCTAAAGATTTCCACCCCCGTGGCTTGTCTTGCATTGTTAATATCGCCTGTCTGCGATTGTTTTCATATAAATATATATATATATATATTTTTTTTTTCAACAAGTCGGCCGTCTCCCACCGAGGCAGGGTGACCCAAAAAGAAAGAAAATCCCCAAAAATAAAATACTTTCATCATCATTCAACTCTTTCACCACACTCATACATAATCACTGTCTTTGCAGAGGCGCTCAGATACGACAGTTAAGAATAGTCCCTCCCAGCTGTCACTATCCCAGACCCCTCCATTAAAGTGCAGGCATTGTACTTCCCATTTCCAGGACTCAAGTCCAACTAAATCAATTAACTGGTTTCCCTGAATCCCTTCACAAAATGTTACCCTGCTCACACTCCAACAGATCGTCATGTCCCAAAAACCATTCGTCTCCATTCACTCCAATCTAACATGCTCACACATACTTACTGGAAGTCCAAGCCCCTAGCCCACAAAACCTCCTTTACCCCCTCACTACAACCTTTTCTAGGACGCCCCCTACTCCGCCTTCCTTCCCCTACAGATTTATACGCTCTTCAAGTCATTCTACTTTGATCTATTCTCTCTAAATGACCAAACCACCTCAACAACCCCTCTTCAGCCCTCTGACAAATACTTTTAGTAACTCCACACCTCCTAATTTCCACATTCCGAATTTTCTGCATAATATTTACACCACACATTGCCCTTAGACAGGACATCTCCACTGCCTCCAGCCTCCTCCTCGCTGCAGCATTTGCAACCCATGCTTCACACCCATATAAGAGTGTTGGTACCAATATACTTTCATACATTCCCTTCTTTGCCTCCATGGATAACGTTTTTTGTCTCCACAGATACCTCAACGCACCACTCACCTTTTTCCCTTCATCAATTCTATGGTTAACCTCATCCTTCATAAACCCATCCGCTGACACGTCAACTCCCAAATATCTGAAAACATTTACTTCTTCCATAATCCCTCTCTCCAATGTGATATCCAATTTTTCTTTATTTAAATCGTTTGATACCCTCATCACCTTACTCTTATCTATGTTCACTTTCAACTTTCTACCTTTACATACTCTCCCAAACTCGTCCACTAACCTTTGCAACTTTTCTTTAGAATCTCCCATAAGCACAGTATCATCAGCAAAAAGTAACTGTGTCAACTCCCATTTTGCATTTAATTCCCCATAATCTAATCCCACCCCTCTCCCCAATACCCTAGCATTTACTTCTTTTACAACCCCATCTATAAATATATTAAACAACCATGGTGACATTACACATCCCTGTCTAAGACCTACTTTTACCGGGAAGTAATCTCCCTCTCTCCTACACACCCTAACCTGAGCCTCACTATCCTCATAAAAACTCTTTACAGCCTTCAGTAACTTACTACCTATTCCATACACTTGCAACATTTGCCACATTGCTCCCCTATCCACTCTATCATATGCCTTTTCTAAATCCATAAATGCAATGAAAACTTCTCTACCTTTATCTAAATACTGTTCACATATATGCTTCACTGTAAACACTTGATCTACACATCCCCTACCCACTCTAAAGCCTCCTTGCTCATCTGAAATCCTACTCCTAACCCTGCCATACACTTTACCTGGTATATTCAGTAAACTTATTCCCCTATAATTTTTACACTCTCTTTTATCCCCGTTCCCTTTATATAAAGGAACTATACATGCTCTCTGCCAATCCCTAGGTACCTTCCCCTCTTTCATACATTTATTAAACAAAAATACCAACCACTCCACCACTATATCCCCCCCTGCTTTTAACATTTCTGTCATGATCCCGTCAGTTCCAGCTGCTTTACCCCCTTTCATTCTTCGTAATGCCTCACGCACCTCCCCCACACTCACATCCTGCTCTTCCTCACTCCTAAAAGATGATATACCTCCCTGACCAGTGCATGAAATTACCACCTCCCTTACTTCATCGACATTTAAAAGTTCCTCAAAATATTCCTGCCATCTACCCAATACCTCCAGCTCCCCATCTACTAACTCCCCTACTCTGTTTTTAACTGACAAATCCATTCGTTCCCTGGGCTTTCTTAACTTGTTCATCTCACTCCAAAACTTTTTCTTATTTTCTGCAAAATTTCTTGACAGTGCTTCTCCCACTCTTTCATTTGCTCTCCTTTTGCACTCTCTCACCACACTCTTCACCTTTCTTTTAGTTTCCAACACTTACAACACTTCTGTTTTGTTAAAATCTCATAAGCTACCTTTTTCTCTTTTATCACACCCTTTACATCATCATTCCACCACTCACTCCTCTTTCCTCCTGCACCCACCCTCCTATAGCCACTAACTTCTGCCCCACATTCTAATACTGAATTTTTAAAACTATCCCAACCCTCTTCAAACCCCCCCCCCCCCTACTCATACTTGTACTAGCCCAACTTTCTGCCAAAAGTTGCTTATATCTCACCCTAACTTTCTAATCCCTTAGTTTATACACTTTTACCTCTCTCTTACTTGCTGTTGCCATTTTCCTTATGTCCCATCTACCTCTTACTCTAACTGTTGCTACAACTAAATAATAATCCGATATATCCATTGCTCCTCTATAAACATGTACATCCTGAAGCCTACCCATCAACCTTTTATCCACCAATGCATAATCTAACAAACTACTTTCATTACATGCTAAATCATACCTTGTATACTTATATATCTTCTTTTTTATAAAATATGTATTACTTATTACCAAACCTCTTTCTACACATAGCTCAGTTAAAGGTTCCCCATTTACATTTACCCCTGGCACCCCAGATTTACCTACTACTCCCTCCACAACATTTTTACCCACTTTAGCATTAAGATCCACAACCACAATTACTCTCTCACTTGGTTCAAAACTCCCCACACACTCACTCAACATTTCACAAAATCTCTCTCTTTCCTCTACACTTCTCTCTTCTTCAGGTGCATAAACACTTA
This sequence comes from Cherax destructor, assembly GCA_009830355.1. Lineage (NCBI taxonomy): Eukaryota > Metazoa > Arthropoda > Malacostraca > Decapoda > Parastacidae > Cherax > Cherax destructor. The sequence continues at coordinate 16,050 of WNWK01016077.1, forward strand.
CTATAACCCACTTTTCACATCCAACCTTTATTTTACACCACATAATCCTTGAATTGATACATTTATTTTCCCTCTTTACCTGCCATAACTTATCCTTCAACATTATTGCTACTCCTTCTTTAGCTTTAACTCTGTTTGAAACTCCTGACTTAATCCCATTTATTTCTCCCCACTGAAACTCTCCTACCCCCTTCAGCTTTGTCTCACTTAAAGCCAGGACATCCAGTTTCTTTTCATTATTAACATCTACAATCATCTCTTTCTTATCATTCGCACAACATCCACGCAAATTCAAACATCCCACTTTGACGGTTTTCTTCTTCTTCTTTTTAGTAAGCTATACAGGAAAAGGGGTTACTAGCCCATTGTTCCTGGCATTTTAGTTGACTTTTACAACACGCATGGCTTACGGAGGAAAGATTCTTATTCCACTTCCCCATGGATATGAAAGGAAAAGCAATAAGAACAAGAACTATTAAGATAAAATCAAAGAAAAAACTCAGATGAGTCTGTATACATAAACGTGTACATGTATGTGTAGTGTGACCTAAGTGTAAGTAGAAGTAGCAAGACGTACCTGACATATTGCATGTTTATGAGACAGAAAAAAAAGACTTCAGCAATCCTACCATCATGTAAAACAAATATAGGCTTCCTTTTTATACTCACTTGGTAGGACGGTAGTACCTCCCTGGGTGGTTGCTGTCTACCAACCTACTACCTATGTATGTATGTATATATATATATATAATATATATATATATATATATATATATATATATATATATATATATATATATATATATATATATATATATATATATATATATATATATATATTTTATTATGATCCATATATGTTATCCATGGAAGAAAAGAGGGAATGTATTGGAGTATAGTGGTACTAATGCTCTTACGTGGGTGTGAATCATGGGTGGTGAATGTTGCAACAAGGAGAAGGCTGGAGGCAGTGGATATATCGTGTCTGAGGGCAGAAAATCCGTAACTTGGAGATTAGAAGGAGGTGCAGGGTTTCTAAAATTATTATCCAAAGGACAGAGGAAGGGTTGTTAAGGTGGTTTGGGTATTTAGAGAGAATGGTACAAAATGGAAGGAAGTCGGAGTAGGGGTCGTCCTAGAAAAGGTTGGAAGGAGGTTTTGTGTGCGAGGGGCTTTGACTTCCAGCAAGCGTGCATGAGCGTGTTAGAAGCGAGTGGAGACGAATGTTTTTTATGACTTGACGAGTTACTGGACTGTGAGCAAAGTAACACTTATGAAGGGATTCAGAGAAACAGGTTAGCCAAACTTGATCCTGGAAGTAAGAAGTACAGTGCTGGCACTCGGGAAGGGTGTTGATATGTTGCATTTTTTGTTAACTGTAGTGTAGGTACGCCTCTGACAAGACTGATGGACAGAATGATGATGAAAGTGTTTCTTCTTTTTCGGGTCACCCTGCCTTGGTGGAAAACAGCCAGTATGTTAATAACAAATAATAGCAACCACCCAGGGAGGTACTACCGTCCTGCCAAGTGAGTGTGAAACGGAAGCCTGTAATTGTTTTACATGATGGTAGGATTGCTGGTGTCTTTTTTCTGTCTCATAAACATGCAAGATTTCAGGTACGTCTTGCTACTTCTACTTACACTTAGGTCACACTACACATACATGTACACATTTATGTATACACACTCATCTGTGTTTTCTTTGATTTTATCTTAATATTTCTTGTTCTTTTTGCTTTTCTTTTCATATCCATGGGGAAATGGAATAAGAATCTTTCCTCCATAAGCCATGCGTGTTGTAAAAGTCAACTAAAATGCCGGGAACAATGGGCTAGTAACCCCTTTTCCTGTATAGCTTACTAAAAAGAAAAAGAAGAAAACCGTCAAAGTGGGATGTTTGAATTTGCGTGGATGTTGTGCTAATGATAAGAAAGAGATGATTGTAGATGTTATGAATGAAAAGAAACTGGATGTCCTGGCTTTAAGTGAGACAAAGCTGAAGGGGGTAGGAGAGTTTCAGTGGGGAGAAATAAATGGGATTAGGTCAGGGGTTTCAAATAGAGTTAGAGCTAAAGAAGGAGTGGCAATAATGTTGAATAAACAGTTATGGCAGGTAAAGAGGGAATATAAATGTATAAATTCAAGGATTATGTGGAGTAAAATAAAGGTTGGATGTGAAAAGTGGGTTATAGTAAGTGTTTATGAACCTGGAGAAGAGAGAAGTGTAGAGGAGAGAGAGAGATTTTGGGAAATGTTGAGTGAGTGTGTGGGGAGTTTTGAACCAAGTGAGAGAGTAATTGTGGTTGGGGATCTTAATGCTAAAGTGGGTAAAAATGTTGTGGAGGGATTAGTAGGTAAATTTGGGGTTCCAGGGGTAAATGTAAATGGGGAACCATTAATTGAGCTATGTGTAGAAAGAGGTTTGGTAATAAGTAATACATATTTTATGAAAAAGAGGATAAATAAATATACAAGGTATGATATAGCACGTAAGGAAAGCAGTTTGCTGGATTATGTATTGGTGGATAAAAGGTTGATGGATAGGCTTCAGGATGTACATGTTTATAGAAGGGCAACGGATATATCGGATCATTATTTGGTTGTAGCTACAGTTAGAGTAAAAGGTAGATGGGACAAAAAGAAAATGGCAACAGCAAGTAAGAGAGAGGTAAAATTGTATAAACTAAGGGAGGAGGAAGTTAGGGTGAGATATAAGCAACTACTGGCAGAAAGGTGGGCTAGTGCAAGTATGAGTAGTGGGGATGTTGAAGAGAGTTGGGATAGTTTTAAAAATGCAGTATTAGAATGTGGGGCAGAAGTTTGTGGCTATAGGAGGGTGGGTGCAAGAGGAAAGAGGAGTGAGTGGTGGAATGAAGAAGTAAAGGGTGTGATAAAAGAGAAAAAGGTAGCTTATGAGAGGTTTTTACAAAACAGAAGTGTTAATAGAAGAGCAGAGTATATGGAGAGTGAAAGAAAGGTGAAGAGAGTGGTGAGAGAGTGCAAAAGAAGAGCGGATGAAAGAATGGGAGAGGCTCTGTCAAGAAATTTTGCTGAAAACAAGAAAAAAATTTGGAGTGAGATAAACAAGGTAAGAAAGCCCAGGGAACGAATGGATTTGTCAGTTAAAAACAGAGTAGGGGAGTTAGTAGATGGGGAGCTGGAGGTATTGGGTAGATGGCGGGAATATTTTGAGGAACTTTTAAATGTCGATGAAAAATAAAGAGGCTGTAATTTCATGTACTGGCCAGGGAGGTACAACATCGTTTAGGAGTGAAGAAGAGCAGGATGTGAGTGTGGGGGAGGTGCGTGAGGCATTACGTAGAATGAAAGGGGGTAAAGCAGCTGGAATTGACGGAATCATGACAGAAATGTTAAAAGCAGGGGGGGATATAGTGCTGGAGTGGTTGGTATTTTTGTTTAATAAATGTATGAAAGAGGGGAAGGTACCTAGGGATTAGCAGAGAGCATGTATAATTCCTTTATATAAAGGGAAGGGGGATAAAAGAGATTGTAAGAATTATAGGGGAATAAGTTTACTGAGTATACCTGGTAAAGTGTATGGCAGGGTTATTACTGAAAGAATTAGAGGTAAAACAGAGAGTAGGATTGCAGATGAGCAAGGAGGCTTTAGAGTGGGTAGGGGATGTGTTGATCAAGTGTTTACAGTGAAGCATATATGTGAACAGTATTTAGATAAAGGTAGAGAAGTTTTCATTGCATTTATGGATTTAGAAAAGGCATATGATAGAGTGGATAGGGGAGCAATGTGGCAAATGTTGCAAGTGTATGGAATAGGTACTAAGTTACTAAAGGCTGTAAAGAGTTTTTATGAGGATAGTGAGGCTCAGGTTAGGGTGTGTAGGAGAGAGGGAGATTACTTCCCGGTAAAAGAAGGTCTTAGACAGGGATGTGTAATGTCACCATGGTTGTTTAATATATTTATAGATGGGGTTGTAAAAGAAGTAAATGATAGGGTGTTGGGGAGAGGGGTGGGATTAAATTATGGGAAATTAAATGCAAAATGGGAGTTGACACAGTTACTTTTTGCTGATGATACTGTGCTTATGGGAGATTCTAAAGAAAAGTTGCAAAGGTTAGTGGACGAGTTTGGGAGAGTATGTAAAGGTAGAAAGTTGAAAGTGAACATAGATAAGAGTAAGGTGATGAAGGTATCAAACAATTTAAATAAAGAAAAATTGGATATCACATTGGAGAGAGGGATTATGGAAGAAGTAAATGTTTTCAGATATTTGGGAGTTGACGTGTCAGAGGATGGTTTTATGAAGGATGGGGTTAACCATAGAATTGATGAAGGAAAAAAGGTGAGTGGTGCGTTGAGGTATCTGTGGAGACAAAAAACGTTATCCATGGAGGCAAATAAGGGAATGTACGAAAGTATATTGGTACCAACACTCTTATATGGGTGTGAAGCATGGGTTGCAAATGCTGCAGCGAGGAGGAGGCTGGAGGCAGTGGAGATGTCCTGTTTAAGGACAATGTGTGGTGTAAATATTATGCAGAAAATTCGGAATGTGGAAATTACGAGAAGGTGTGGAGTTACTAAAAGTATTTGTCAGAGGGCTGAAGAGGGGTTGTTGAGGTGGTTTGGTCATTTAGAGAGAATAGATCAAAGTAGAATGACTTGGAGAGCATATAAATCTGTAGGGGAAGGAAGGTGGGGTAGGGGTCGTCCTAGAAAAGGTTGGAGGGAAGGGGTAAAGGAGGTTTTGTGGGCTAGGGGCTTGGACTTCCAGCAAGCATGTGTGAGCGTGTTAGATAGGAGTGAATGGAGACGAATGGTTTTTGGGACATGACGATCTGTTGGAGTGTGAGCAGGGTAATATTTTGTGAAGGGATTCAGGGAAACATTTTAAAGGAGGGTTCTGGGATAGTGATAGCTGGGAGGGACTATTCTCAGCTGTCGTATCTGCAAAGACAGTGATTATGTATGAGTGTGGTGAAAGTGTTGAATGATGATGAAAGTATTTTCTTTTTGGGGATTTTCTTTCTTTTTGGGTCACCCTGCCTCGGTGGGAGACGGCCGACTTGTTGAAAAAAAAAATGAACTCAAATTAAGTCGTAATGTATATGCTAAGCAATTACCAACATATAATCACAGAAACGAAAAATTAAATTGTTCAGTATATTTCAACCCCGAATGTGGTCCTCTCCAGCAGGTAGAAAAATGGAGAGGGAAACATGTTTATACGGGGAGAAAGGATGAACATCATCTTACAGACACAGGAGAAAAATGAATCTTCAGCTGGCAGAATCCTTCATGCTTGGCAACCTCCGAGACGTCACCTTCACGCTATTCACCTGCTAAGGGCGGATGCATCTCTCCCACGTTCCTCACGCAACTTGTGAAGAATACATCGAGGGATACCTGTCTGTGAGGGATAGCACGAGGAATACCTTCTTTCTCTACTCTCTAGGAAAGGTCTTGATTCTTTTAAAACAGGATTTACTGACTGAAAGTGGGTATGATATGCAAAGTGACTGCTGTGTTATGGTTAGTAGAATAAGAAAAGGGAAAGATGGACAGAGGAGAGGAGAGAAGGAAGACTGAGTAGTTACTGGTGGTGTAGCTGGCACAGTTAGAATCAGCGGTGTAGTGATCCAACGACAGCCACTGCGCACAGAGGGAGATCCTAGTGCTTGCACTGCGTCTGTTTCTAACGACAGTGGAGAATTTTATGAGTACTGTACTGGTTATGTCCTTCAGTTCCTCTCATCACTTCAATGTATTTCTCACTTCCTTCCTCCTGTTATATGTTTGATGGAAGTATAATAGACTGCTCATAATTAACAGTAGTAATTTTGTACTGAGATGTTGAGTTACCACTTTCTTTGAGATAGTAAACAAACTTATTGAAAACAGTCGATCAGTCTATCCTAAAAACTGACTCATAAACTCCCTATTTACCTGTAAATGTCACGGTACCATATATCACATTCTACTTTATCTACAATCCTCTTGGCTAATTTGTATCATACATCATTCCTGTCAGAAAACATAGCACTTGACGGATAATATAGCACTTGACGGATAATATAGCACTTGACGGATAATATAGCACTTGACGGATAATATAGCACTTGACGGATAATATAGCACTTGACGGATAATATAGCATAGTGAAAAATAAACATGGTGGACTTCTGAACTCCATTACAGCTCGTGGGTAATTATCAGCTAATTAGCGATAAATTAGCACTAGGTAATTAAGACCAACGGAAAGTCGTGGGATCTACAAACTATGGTCTGACAAACGTAATTTGGTGTGAGCCAGCCTGGAGCCACCACCAGCCTGGAGCCACCACCAGCCTGGAGCCGCCACCAGCCTGAAGTCGCCACCAGCCTGGAGCCACCACCAGCCTGGAGCCACCACCAGCCTGAAGTCGCCACCAGCCTGGAGCCACCACCAGCCTGGAGCCACCACCAGCCTGAAGTCGCCACCAGCCTGGAGCCACCACCAGCCTGAAGTCACCACCAGCCTGGAGCCACCACCAGCCTGGAGCCACCACCAGCCTGAAGTCGCCACCAGCCTGGAGCCACCACCAGCCTGGAGCCACCACCAGCCTGAAGTCGCCACCAGCCTGGAGCCACCACCAGCCTGGAGCCACCACCAGCCTGGAGCCGCCACCAGCCTGGAGCCGTCACCAGCCTGGAGCTGCCACCAGCCTGGAGACGTCACCAGCCTGGAGACACCACCAGCCTGGAGACACCACCAGCCTGGAGCCACCACCAGCCTGGAGCCACCACCAGCCTGGGGCAACCAGCCTGAGCACAACCAGCCTGGAGCCACCACCAGCCTGGAAATCGCCACCAGCCTGGAGCCACCACCAGCCTGAAGTCGCCACCAGCCTGGAGCCACCACCAGCCTGAAGTCGCCACCAGCCTGGAGCCACCACCAGCCTGGAGCCACCACCAGCCTGGAGCCACCACCAGCCTGGAGCCACCACCAGCCTGGAGCCACCACCAGCCTGGAGCCACCACCAGCCTGGAGCCACCACCAGCCTGGAGCCACCACCAGCCTGGAGCCGACACCAGCCTGGAGCGCCACCAGCCTGGAGCCACCACCAGCCTGGAGGCCACCAGCCTGGAGCCACCACCAGCCTGAGTGAGCCACCACCAGCCTCAAACAGCCTGGAGCTGCCACCAGCCTGGAGACGTCACCAGCCTGGAGACGCCACCAGCCTGGAGACACCACCAGCCTGGAGCCACCACCAGCCTGGAGCCACAAACAGGCTGGAGCCACCACCAGCCTGGAGTCGCCACCAGCCTGGAGCCGTCACCAACCTGGAGCTGCCACCAGCCTGGAAGAACTTTATAAAACCGGGATGTTTGAATGGGCGTGAATGTAATGCAGATAATAAGAAAGATGATTGCCAGTGTTATGAATGAAAAGAAGCTGGATGTTCTGGCTCTAAGCGAGAAAAAAGCTGAAGGGGGTAGGCGAGTTTCAGTGGAAATAAATAAATGGGATTAGATTAGGAGTATCTAAGAGAGGCAGAGTTAAGGAAGGTGTAGCAATAATGTTGACGGATCAGTTATAGCAGGAAGAGAGGGAATTTGAATGAATTATGTGGATTAAAATTAAGGTCGGATGCAAAATGTGGGTTATAATAAGTGTTTATGCATCTAGAGAAGAGAGGAATGTAGAGGAGAGAGAGATTTTGGGAGATGTTAATGAGTGTTTTTGGAGTTTTGAACCAAATGAGTAATTGTGGTAGGGGACTTAAGTGCAAAAGTGAAAGAAACAGTTATAGAGGGTGTGGTAGATAAGTCTGGGGTGTCAGAGAGTGTGAGGGTGTGGTAGATAAGTCTGGGGTGTCAGAGAGTGTGAGGGTGTGGTAGATAAGTCTGGGGTGTCAGAGAGTGTGAGGGTGTGGTAGATAAGTCTGGGGTGTCAGAGAGTGTGAGGGTGTGGTAGATAAGTCTGGGGTGTCAGAGAGTGTGAGGGTGTGGTAGATAAGTCTGGGGTGTCAGAGAGTGTGAGGGTGTGGTAGATAAGTCTGGGGTGTCAGAGAGTGTGAGGGTGTGGTAGGAAAGTCTGGGGTGTCAGAGGGTGAGGGTGTGGTAGGTAAGTCTGGGGTGTCAGAGAGTGTGAGGGGTGTGGTAGGTAAGTCTGGGGTGTCAGAGGGTGAGGGTGTGGTAGGTAAGTCTGGGGTGTCAGAGGGTGTGAGGGTGTGGTAGTTAAGTCTGGGGTGTCAGGGGTAAATGATAATGAGGGGCCTTTGATTGAACTTGTGGAGAAAAAGGTTTGGTAATAGTTAATACATATTTTAAGAAAAAAAAAAGATAAATCAGTATATAATATAGGTCGTAATGACAGTAATTTGCTGGACTATGTATTGGTAGATTAAAGACTGATGTGTAGACTTCAGGATGTGCACGTTCACAGAGGGGCCACAGATGCGTAGACTTCAGGATGTGCACGTTCACAGAGGGGCCACAGATGCGTAGACTTCAGGATGTGCACGTTCACAGAGGGGCCACAGATGCGTAGACTTCTGGATGTGCACGTTCACAGAGGGGCCACAGATATATCAGATCATTAAAGCTGGATGGGGTACAAGGAGAATGGTAACAGAAAGTAAGAGAGAGGTGAAAGTTTATAAACTAAAGGAGGAGGTAGTTAACTGGAGTATATATGAGGCTGTGGGTAGAATGAAAGGGGGTAAAGCAGCTGAGATTGATGGGATGAACATAGAAATGTTAAAAGCAGGCTGGAGGCAGTGGAGATGTCGTGTCTGAGGGCAATGTGTGGTGTGAATATTATGAAGAGAATCCGTAGCTTGGAGATTAGGAGGCAGGGAAAGGGCTGTTGTGGTGGTTCGGACATTTAGAGAGGTTGAGAAAAAATAGAATGACTTGGAGGGCGTAAAAATATATAGTGGAAAGAGGGCGAGATAGGGATCGTCCTAGGAAAGGTGGGGGGTGCAACCACCGTCTTAGACTTCCAGAAAGCTTACGTGAGAGTGTTAGATAAGAACGAGTGGAGGGAAATGGGTTTTATAACATGATGTGCTGTTGGAGTGTGAACAAAGTAATATTTATGAAGGGATTCAGGAAAACTGGTTAACCGGACTTGAGTCCTGGAGGTGGAAAGTACAGTGTCTGCGTTCTGAAGTAGGGGTAGTGTAGATATGCCTCTGGCAAGATAGTGATAAAATGAATGATGATGAAAGTGTTTCTTCTTTTTCGGGTCACCCTGCCTAGGTGGGAAAGGCCGATATGTTAACAATAAAAAAAAGTCGTACATATTCTCAAGTTTTCTGCGTACTCTGTACAGACTTGAAAAATTTTAACCTCCAAAAAAAAAAAAAAAAACTTAATTGGACATTTTACCTCTGTCTTTCTTCTAAGATTTGTTTGTGTTCTATTCACTAGAATACCTTTGATGACGTTTTGAACATCCTTGTAAATAAGTTAATTGTACATCAAAATTAATTCAAAATTTCCATACACGACCGTCTGATGGGCGTGTAGGAACCACAGGAAGGTACGTGAGTTGTGTATCCTGTGTAGGACCCACAGGAAGGTACGTGAGTTGTGTATCCTGTGTAGGAACCACAGGAAGGTACATGTGTTGTGTATCCTGTGTAGGAACCACAGGAAGGTACATGTGTTGTGTATCCTGTGTAGGAACCACAGGAAGGTACGTGTGTTGTGTATCCTGTGTAGGAACCACAGGAAGGTACATGTGTTGTGTATCCTGTGTAGGAACCACAGGAAGGTAGGCGTGTTGTGTATCCTGTGTAGGAACCACAGGAAGGTAGGCGTGTTGTGTATCCTGTGTAGGAACCACAGGAAGGTAGGCGTGTTGTGTATCCTGTGTAGGAACCACAGGAAGGTACATGTGTTGTGTATCCTGTGTAGGAACCACAGGAAGGTACATGTGTTTTGTATCCTGTGTAGGAACCACAGGAAGGTACGTGTGTTGTGTATCCTGTGTAGGAACCACAGGAAGGTACATGTGTTGTGTATCCTGTGTAGGAACCACAGGAAGGTAGGCGTGTTGTGTATCCTGTGTAGGAACCACAGGAAGGTAGGCGTGTTGTGTATCCTGTGTAGGAACCACAGGAAGGTACATGTGTTGTGTATCCTGTGTAGGAACCACAGGAAGGTACATGTGTTGTGTATCCTGTGTAGGAACCACAGGAAGGTAGGCGTGTTGTGTATCCTGTGTAGGAACCACAGGAAGGTACATGTGTTGTGTATCCTGTGTAGGAACCACAGGAAGGTACATGTGTTGTGTATCCTGTGTAGGAACCACAGGAAGGTAGGCGTGTTGTGTATCCTGTGTAGGAACCACAGGAAGGTACATGTGTTGTGTATCCTGTGTAGGAACCACAGGAAGGTAGGTGTGTTGTGTATCCTGTGTAGGAACCACAGGAAGGTACATGTGTTGTGTATCCTGTGTAGGAACCACAGGAAGGTACATGTGTTGTGTATCCTGTGTAGGAACCACAGGAAGGTACATGTGTTGTGTATCCTGTGTAGGAATCACAGGAAGGTAGGTGTGTTGTGTATCTTGTGTAGGAACCACAGGAAGGTACATGTGTTGTGTATCCTGTGTAGGAACCACAGGAAGGTACATGTGTTGTGTATCCTGTGTAGGAACCACAGGAAGGTAGGCGTGTTGTGTATCCTGTGTAGGAACCACAGGAAGGTAGGCGTGTTGTGTATCCTGTGTAGGAACCACAGGAAGGTACATGTGTTGTGTATCCTGTGTAGGAACCACAGGAAGGTAGGCGTGTTGTGTATCCTGTGTAGGAACCACAGGAAGGTAGGTGTGTTGTGTATCCTGTGTAGGAACCACAGGAAGGTAGGTTTGTTGTGTATCCTGTGTAGGAACCACAGGAAGGTAGGCGTGTTGTGTATCCTGTGTAGGAACCACAGGAAGGTAGGTGTGTTGTGTATCCTGTGTAGGAACCACAGGAAGGTAGGCGTGTTGTGTATCCTGTGTAGGAACCACAGGAAGGTAGGCGTGTTGTGTATCCTGTGTAGGGAACAATAATTACATCATCCGTCAAGTTGTTTCCGTAAATCGGTCAAGAGTTATTCTTAGACCCTTTCAAGAGATCTGGGTGGACCGGTCGAGAGGTGTTTGTGGACCGGTCGAGAGGTGTTTGTGGTCCGGTCGAGAGGTGTTTGTGGACCGGTCGAGAGGTGTTTGTGGACCGGTCGAGAGGTGTTTGTGGACCGGTCGAGAGGTGTTTGTGGACCGGTCGAGAGGTGTTTGTGGTCCTGTCAAAAGGTTTAAGAGTACCACAGGACGGGAAGTGTGTCGCGTACCCAATGTGGGTGAACAGGCATGAGACGCTTACAGGATCCGTCAAGAGGTCTTGAGCCGGTCAAGAGGTGTCCGTGAAGCACAGGAAGAGACGCTTGTCATGCCTCGTTGAGGTAAACAAACAAGCAGCGAGACTCACGTCCTTCTCAGCACTTAAACTAGTTAAGCCAGAATACTGCAGCTAAACCACCACGCCCACTAACCCGCCTATTACCCCACCCACCTGGTCATTCACCAGCCCGCCCAATAGGCCGGACACAAGCCCTTAATGGTGTCTTCATATTGGAGTCAACGACCCCCCATAGTGGCGCACAGGACGCATGAACATATTTTTATAAGATTAGTGAGGACAACCAAGATGGCGCTCTGAGTGCTCATGTATGTCAGCATTTTAGTTCCTTTCCTCCTGCCAAACACAACCCCCCACCCCCACCTCTCTCTCTCTCTCTCTCTCTCTCTCTCTCTCTCTCTATATATATATATATATATATATATATATATCTCTCTCTCTCTCTCTCTCTCTCTCTCTCTCTCTCTCTCTCTCTCTCTCTCTCTCTCTCTCTCTCTCTCTCTCTCTCTCTCTCTCTCCTCCCCATATATCAACTGAATCTTTGAGAGTCGGAACGAAGTACTATAGACAAAACACATAAATTCTGCAATAATTGCGCATAAGATGCTCATAACTTGATAAAAAATTAAACTCTTGTGGCATTAAGCATTGGAAAATGGTTAGAGAGGAGGAGGGAGGGGATGGAGAACTGGGGAGGGGTTACCTACTGTTAGCAACACACGCCACCTGTTTTCTACAGGAACTGGGCTCTTCCTCTGAGAGTGTTGACTCTGTGTGTGTGAAAGTGTGTGTATGTGTGTGTGTGTGTGTGTATTCATTTAATTGTACTCACCAAATTGTGGTTGCAGGGGTCGAGACTTACCTCCTGGCCCCGCCTCTTCACTGACTGCTACTAGGTCCTCTCTCTTTGCTCCATGAGCTTTATCATACCTCGTCTTAAAGCTATGTATGGTTCCTGCCTCATCACTTGCTAGACTATTTCACTTCCTGACAACTCTACGACTGAATAAATACTTCCTAACATCCCTTTGACTCGTCTGAGTCCCCTCTCTGGAACATCCAGTCTTTGTCCACCTTATCTATTCCACGCAGTATTTTGTATGTCGTTATCATGTCTCCCCTAACCCTCCTGTCCTCCAGTGTTGTCAGACCGATTTCCCTTAACCTTTCTTCATAGGACATTTCTCTTAGCTCAAGAACTAACCTTATTGCAAACCTTTGCACTTTCTCAAATTTCTTGACGTGCTTGGCCAGGTGTGGGTTCCAAACTGGTGTTGCATACTCCAATATGGGCCTGACGTACACAGTGTACAGTGTCTTGAACGAATTCTTACTGAGGTAACGGAACGCTATTCTCAGGTTTGCCAGGCGGCCATATGCTGCACCAGTTATCTGGTTGATGTGTGCTTCCGGAGACGTGCTCGGTGTTATACTCACCCCAAGATCTTTCTCCATGAGTGAGGTTTGCAGTCTTTGGCCACCTAGCCTATACTCTGTCTGCGGTCTTCTTTGCTCTTCCACGATCTTCATGACTTTGCATTTGGTGGGGTTAAATTCGAGGAGCCAGTTGCTGAACCAGGTGTCCAGCCTGTCCAGGTCTCTTTGTAGTCCTGCCTGACCCTCGACTGATTTAATTCTCCTCATTAACTTCACATCATCTGCGAACAGGGACACTTCTGAGTCTATCCCTTCCATCATGTAATTCACATATACCAAAAATAGCACTGGTTCAAGGACTGACCCCTGTGGGACCCCGCTCGTCACAGGCGCCCACTGTGATACCTCATCACGTACCATGACTCGTTACCTCCCTGTCAGGTATTCTCTGATCCGTTGCAGTGCCCTTCCTGTAATACATGCCTGATCCTCTAGCTTCTACACTAATCTTTTGTGAGGAACTGTATCGAAGGCCTTCTTGTAGTCCAAAAAAATGCAATCAGCCCACCCTTTTCTCTCGTGTCTTACTTCTGTTACCTTGTCATAAAACTCCAGGAGGTTTGTGACACAGGATTTGCCTTCTCTGAATCCGTGCTGGTTGTCATTTATAATCTTGTTCCGTTCCAGGTGCTCCACCACTCTCCTCCTGTTAATCTTCTCCCTGACATTGCATACTATACACGTCAGTGACACTGGTCTATAGTTTAGTGTCTCGTTTCTGCTTCTATTCTTAAAAATGGGAACTACATTTGCTGTCTTTCATACCTCAGGTAGTTGCCCAGTTTCAAGGGATGTGTTGAAGATCGTGGTTAGTGGCACACACAGCGTCTCTGCTCCCTCTCTAAGGACCCACGGAGAGATGTTGTCCGGTCCCATCACCTTTGAGGTATCAAGGTCGTGTGTGTGTGTGTGTGAGAGTACTTATCTTGTTATACTCACCTAGTTGTGGTTGCAAGGGCCGAGTCAAAGCTCCTGGCCCCGCCTCTTTACTTGTCGCTACTATGTCACTCTTTCTGCTCCATGAGCTTTAAAATACCTCTTCTTAAAGCTATGTACAGATCCTGCCTCCACTACATCACTTCCCGCACTATTCCACTTCCTGACAACTCTGTGACTGAAGAAATACTTCCCATCATCCCAGTGATTCATCTGAGTCTTCAACTTCCAATTGTGTCCCCTTGTTGCTGTGTCCCATCTCTGGAACATCCTGTTTCTATCCACCATGTCAATTTCTCTCAGTATTTTATATGTCGTTATCATGTTATCCCCTTTCTCTCCTGTCCTTTAGTGTCGTCAGGTCGATTTCCTTTAACCTCTCCTAGTATGACATGTCCCTTACCTCAGGGACTAGTCTCGTTGCAAACCTTTGCACTTTCTCTAATTTCCTTACGTGCTTCTCTACGTGTGGGTTCCAAACTGGTGCTGCATACTCCAGTATGGGCCTGACATACACAGTGTACAGGGTCCTGGACGATTCCTTATTGAGATGTTGGAATGCTATTCATAGGTTTGCAAGGCGCCGATATGCTGCAGCAGTTATTTGGTTGATGTGCGCCTCAGGAGATGTGCCTGGTGTTATACTCACCCCAAGATACTTTTCCTTGAGTGAGTTTTGTAGTCTCTGGCCACCTAGAAACTCTACTCCATCTGCGGTCTTCTTTGCCCTTCCCCAATCTTCATGACTTTGCACTTGGTGGGGGTTGAACTCCAGGAGCCACTTTCTGGATCAGGCCTGTAGCCTGTCAAGATCCCTTTGTAGTTCTGCCTGGTTCTCGTCCGATTGAATTCTTTTCATTCATCTGCAAACAGGGACACTTCTGAGTTAATTCCTTCTGTCATGTAGTTCACATATACCAGAAACAGCACCGGTCCTAGGACTGACCCCTGTAGAACCCCGCTCATCACAGGCGCCCACTCTGACACCTCGCCACGTACCATGACTCGCTTTTGTCTTTCCGTCATGTATTCCCTGATCCATTGTAGCACCTTCCCTGTTATCCCTGCCTGGTCCTCCAGCTTATGCACTAATCTCTTGTGTATATCTGTGTCAAACACCTTCTTACAGTCCAAGAAAAAGCAATCTACCCACCCCTCTCTCTCTCTCTCTTGTCTTACTGGCGTCACCCTGTCATATAACTCCAGTAGGTTTGTGACACAGGATTTCCCGTCCCTGAAACCGTCTTGGTTGTCGTTGATAAGCTCATTCCTTTCTAGGTGCTCCACCACTCTGCTCCTGATAATCTTCTTTATGTGTGTGTGTGTGTGTGTGTGTGTACTCACCTAGTTGTGTTTGCAGGGGTCGATTCATAGCTCCTGGCCCCTGTGTGTGTGTGTGTGTGTGTTGGGGCGCGCGTGCTCACCTACTTGTGGTTGCAGGATTAATGTTTCAGCTTGCCAGTTATAATCGTAGCCTCGTACGCCCTGTCATTCCTTTTCTTTATACAGTGAGAAGAGTCTGCTTCAAATACTAATCAATCCAGGTTATTCCACTTCTTGACTTCAGTGAGTCTGAAGAAATAGTTCCTCACATCCCTGTGCCTCATCTCAGTCTCTAGCTTACAGTTGTGCCCTTGTGTACTCGTTCCCCATCTCGAACAGTCTGTCCCTGTTTCCCTGTCAAATCCCCTGAGTATTTCCTTTTATGTCGTTGTCATGTCTTCCCTTATCCTTCTCTTCTCTAGTATCGTTAGGTTCAGTTCCTTTAGCATCTTCTTATAGCTCGTTGATGTTGCGTCATTATATTTGAGATCAAAGGAACGTGGGAACGAGACACCTTGGCCATATCCGTCAGACTACAATGATAAGATTTGATATTCCAGAGTCCCTCAGAAGGTTCCTGTATCGTATGCTAACTGGTGACATAGAGGCAGGCGATCCCTCATAGGGAGTCGGAATTCTCACAGTCATTCGTCCATGACCAGAAATATGCATTTTTTATTCCATACGCTGTCAAAATATTCATGGGAATTGTAGAATAAATCTAAACGTTAATTTGTCTAGGACTAGGTCTTGGCCTGTTATAGACCATGTTAGAAGAGAACGAAAGACCCTTGTGTATTGAGTAGTTTATTGCTACTTTTAATGAGCAAACTACCCTTCCAGGCAGGGTTCAGGAGTGTCTTCACTAACCTCGCATGGGACAATCTTCACAGAATAGATAAGCTGACTGGAAAAAGAAACAACTCACAAGGTCTATCATGGTTGCACAGAGGTCTTCAGTCAGGCCTCGTCTTCCACATATACCTCGCCCATCAGTCTAAAAAAGCAACAGAAAAGAAAAACTTGAACGACAGAGAATCAGCTTTAAGTATTCATTGCTGTGACAGCTGTGGCCATCACAGCTGAGTTGGACATGCGGGAAAAATACCAAAAATAACAAAACGACAGTCTGGTATGGCCCTCTCAACGGTAGGATGATACCAGGCATGAGGATGTCCCACGTTAGGCAGGATTCAACGTAAATTGATAATCAAACCATCACTCAGGACACTTGTTAGTTGCATCCCTACGATCACTGCAACAGCAACATAGATATGTCAACTGAGTCAGAGAGTCACATAATGTCTAGCAGCAACGACGCGAAGTTCAATATTCTTGGAACGTTTTCCAAGAATACAGATGCAACTATATATAATATTCAGGACTCCGAAAAGCTTGATATATATATATATATATATATATATATATATATATATATATATATATATATATATATATATATTATTATATATATATATATATATATATATATATATATATATATATATATATATATATATATATCTTCTTTCAACAAATCGGCCGCTTCCCACCAAGGCAGGGTGGCCACCAAGGCGGGGTGGCCCAAAGAGAAAAACAAAAGTTTCTCTTTTTAACTTTAGTAATGTATACAGGAGAAGGGGTTACTAGCCCCTTGCTCCCAGCATTTTAGTCGACTCTTACGACACGCATGGCTTACGGAGGAAGAATTCTGTTCCACTTCCCCATGGAGATAAGAAGAAATAGTAAGAACATAGAAGAAAACCCAGAGGGGTGTGTATATATATGCTTGTACATGCATGTGTAGTGTGACCTAAATGGAAGTAGAAGTAGCAAGACGTACCTGACATCTTGCATGTTTATGAGACAGAAAAAAGACACCAGCAATCCTACCATCATGTAAAACAATTACAGGCTTCCGTTCTACACTCACTTGGCAGGATGGTAGTACCTCCCTGGGTGGTTGCTGACTACCAACCTACCAGCACAGGACGGTAGTACCTCCCTGGGTGGTTGCTGACTACCAACCTACCAGCACAGGAGGTAGTACCTCACTGGGTGGTTGCTATCTACTAACCTACTACCTACAAATATATATATATATATATATATATATATATATATATATATATATATATATATATATATATATATATATATATATATATATATATATATATATATATATATTATTTTTATTAACACATCGGCCGTTTCCCACCAAGGCATGGTGGCCCGAAAAAGAAAAACTTTCATCATCATTCTCTCCATCACTGTCTTGCCATAGGCATGTTTACACTACAGTTATAAAACTGCAACATTAACAACCCTCCTTCAGAGTGCAGACACTGTACTTCCCATCTCCAGGACTCAAGTCCGGCCTGCCGGTTTCCCTGAATCCCTTCATAAATGTTACCTTGCTTACACTCCAACAGCACGTCAAGTCCTAAAAACCATTTGTCTCCATTCGCTTCTATACAACACGCTCACGCACGCTTGCTGGAAGTCCAAGCCCCTCGCACACAAAACCTGCCTTACCCCCTCCCTCCAACCTTTCCTAGGCCGACCCCTACCACGCCTTCCCTCCACTACAGATTTATACACTCTCTAAGTCATTTTATTTTATTCCATCCTCTCTACATGTCCAAACCATCTCAACAACCCCTCCTCAGCTCTCTTGATAATAGTTTTGGTAATCCCACACCTCCTCCTAATATGTAGTGCCGAATAGGTAAAACTTGGTCATTTAACAAGAACTCATTGAAAATTAAGTCCTTTCCAGAACAAGCAAAATTTTTTCTCAATAAAGTCTTATTATGCGATGTTTTCCATTTATCTTCAACCCTGAGGTCGCATTGTTGATATACCAATCCTGTAGTTACTTCCCCTCCAGTTCCTAAATATTCTAGTTATTTCCTCTTCAGTTCTTGATGCCTGTAGTTACTTCACTACCAGTTCCTAAGTCCTGTAGTTACTTCCCTACCAGTTCCTAAGTCCTGTAGTTACTTCACTACCAGTTCCTAAGTCCTGTAGTTACTTCCCTACCAGTTCCTAAGTCCTGTAGTTACTTCCCTACCAGTTCCTAAGTCATGTAGTTACTTCCCTACCAGTTCCTAAGTCCTGTAGTTACTTCCTACCAGTTCCTAAGTCCTGTAGTTACTTCCCTACCAGTTACTAAGTCCTGTAGTTACTTCCCTACCAGTTCCTAAGTCCTGTAGTTACTTCCCTACCAGTTCCTACGTCCTGTAATTACTTCCCTACCAGTTCTTAAGTCCTGTAGTTACTTCCCTACCAGTTCCTAAGTCCTGTAGTTACTTCCCTACCAGTTCCTAAGTCCTGTAGTTACTTCCCTACCAGTTCATAAGTCCTGTAGTTACTTCCCTACCAGTTCCTAAGTCCTGTAGTTACTTCCCTTCCAATTCCTAAGTCCTGTAGTTACTTCCCTACCAGTTCCTAAGTCCTGTAGTTACTTCCCTACCAGTTCCTAAGTCCTGTAGTTACTTCCCTACCAGTTCCTAAGTCCTGTAGTTACTTCCCTCCAGTTCCTAAATATTCTAGTTATTTCCTCTTCAGTTCTTGATGCCTGTAGTTACTTCACTACCAGTTCCTAAGTCCTGTAGTTACTTCCCTACCAGTTCCTAAGTCCTGTAGTTACTTCACTACCAGTTCCTAAGTCCTGTAGTTACTTCCCTACCAGTTCCTAAGTCCTGTAGTTACTTCCCTACCAGTTCCTAAGTCCTGTAGTTACTTCCCTACCAGTTCCTAAGTCCTGTAGTTACTTCCCTACCAGTTCCTAAGTCCTGTAGTTACTTCCTACCGTTTCTAAGTCATGTAGTTACTTCCCTACCAGTTCCTAAGTCCTGTAGTTACTTCCCTACCA
>WNWK01016077.1:40000-45956 GCA_009830355.1 Cherax destructor
CACACAAACATACATCCACACACAAACATACATCAACACACAGATATACATTCCTATATTACTCTTGTACTAATGAGTACTTCTCATAACAATGTACCTGATGGTACAAATTAAGAGTTTTATAGTATACAATATATTAATGTACCCATTGCACCATATGCTTATATGTACAGATTAAGAATAAGTGTCAATCAAAAGTATTCAATATACAATATACTGCAGAATTTATATAAGATTTTATCTACTTATTCAATTTATATTAACTGTAACTATTACCACCTTTGTTATTGAAGATCTCATCTTTCCTTTAGTTGGTTTGTATTCATGGAGTTGCAATCCAGAAAGCGCTATTGAGAAGCCACTTAATTTGGAGGATAACAGGACTAGAATGCACTGATAAACTGTTCCAAAGCCAGAAACTTGTTAGATGCTGCAGGGGGATCAGTAAGTTGACTTAGTATTCTCTGGAGATATCTTCACTTAATAGAGTTCACATTTTGTAACAATGGGATCCTGACCGGGATCTGAACATGAGATTTGTGCTGAGATCTTTAATAACAAAGGTGTCTAGGTGGTAATATTAACTTTTAATGCAAATTTAATAATTAAGATAAGCTCCTATGAAAATCTTAAGAGTATATTGTATTATACTTTTGATTGACACTTATTCTTAATCTGTACATATAAACATATGGTGTAATGGGTACACAAAAATACTGCATGCTGTAATACTCTTAATATGTTCCATCACGTATGTTGTTTGAGATGTACTCATTAGTACAAGAGTAATATAAATACATATGTGTGTGTGTGTGCTTGGTAATACCAGGTAATGCTCGATATGTACTCAGTAAAACTGTACTCGACTTAGAATGTGACTGATAGCAACAAGTCATCAAATAAGCCAACTTCTGGCAACTTCGAGGCTTGAACAGTTCGACAACCCACTCCCCAAACAACAACAATGGTCGAAGCAGCAATGAACAACCCAGCGTCAAGCAAGCAATCAAGGACACCAAGAACTACCCTTCACGGGGACCTTCAACAGATCCCCACCTACACAAAGGCATAAAACTCCCAAATTACCCAAACTGAGTTCACCAATTCCATTCCCCCGACTATGACAGTGTAGAAGCCGAAACAAATGTAGGTCGAGAGTTAAATTCAGGACCAGATATAGAGTATCTCACCACACATAACCTCTGACAACATCAAACATCACTAAGTCTAAACAATGCTCTGTAAACAGAGCTGCACAGAGTTACAACATGTATGTCCCGGCTCACAAACGCAGACATACTCTACCAAAAACAGTCTAAATAACACAAGCTGACAGAACAGAGATGTGTCCTCTACGAGCGAGAGAGAAGCAGGATCAGTAGATCCAACATTGAGTTAATCAGGTGGAAAAATAAACACATAAGCAGTATAATGTGATCCTTTATTGACAACGTTTCGCCCACACAGTGGGCTTTATCGATAAAGCCCACTAAACTTAGCCAAGTTCACAGTGAAGTGTGACAGTCTATCAAGCAATGATCTGACATGTGTCAAGTGTTGATTTCAGTCGTCACTATATACTTCAGCTCCGTCCAAGTTGTAACTCATTCTCCAGGCGTTGGAAGGAGAACGCTGCATTACATAAACCAGGGAGGGGGGAGTAACGAGATAGTTGAACAATCTATCTTGAACGGTGAAGGCACGGTGATCACGCTCAGTAAGTGGGTGATCACGCTCAGTAAGTGGGTGATCACGCTCAGTAAGTGGGTGATCACGCTCAGTAAGTGGGACCTGATAATATCCATGTGGATCTAAACCTCTAACATACAAAGCTCATCTTACGATAATCAGCGCACATCCTGAAACTGCCGTCAGGTTTTGTCACTAAACTGCAACGTGAAGGCCATGGACTCTTACTGTGTTGTGTCAATCCATGTGATAGCAGAAAGTCCACTTCCTTTCACTGTACTTTATGCTTCGTTAGACTCATCCTATAAGGACATTGCTTAGTTGGAGAAGCACCTTGTACATAAACGTTGTGAACACCCAGAGTACAGTGTTTAGGAACATCCTTGAACAAACAATTTACTCCAGTATCATGTGTTTAATATCATTTGCTTTATCAGCATCAAGGTTACTAAGAAAACTATCAAGTGATTGTAGTATCACTGAACACACCTCTATAGACGTCATGCAGACTGATGTTATGTTCCTCTGCCCTAGGAAGCACAGGTTAAGGTTGTACGCATGATTTATTTTTTTCTTCCCAGGCGCGAGTACTAACTTTACTTCCAGGGAACCATCATACCTGGCTTGTAGAGTATCGCCAGGGAACCATCATACCTGGCTTGTAGAGTATCGCCAGGGAACCATCATACCTGGCTTGTACAGTATTGCCAGGGAACCATCATACCTGGCTTGTACAGTATTGCCAGGGAACCATCATACCTGGCTTGTACAGTATTGCCAGGGAACCATCATACCTGGCTTGTACAGTATTGCCAGGGAACCATCATACCTGGCTTGTATAGTATTGCCAGGAACCATCATACCTGGCTTGTACAGTATTGCCAGGGAACCATCATACCTGGCTTGTACAGTATTGCCAGGGAACCATCATACCTGGCTTGTACAGTATTGCCAGGGAACCATCATACCTGGCTTGTATAGTATTGCCAGGGAACCATCATACCTGGCTTGTACAGTATTGCCAGGGAACCATCATACCTGGCTTGTAGAGTATTGCCAGGGAACCATCATACCTGGCTTGTAGAGTATTGCCAGGGAACCATCATACCTGGCTTGTAGAGTATCACCAGGGAACCATCATACCTGGCTTGTAGAGTATCGCCAGGGAACCATCAAACCTGGCTTGTACAGTATTGCCAGGGAACCATCATACCTGGCTTGTAGAGTATCGCCAGGGAACCATCATACCTGGCTTGTACAGTATTGCCAGGGAACCATCATACCTGGCTTGTAGAGTATCGCAAGGGAACCATCATACCTGGCTTGTACAGTATTGCCAGGGAACCATCATACCTGCCTTGTAGAGTATCGCCAGAGAACCATCATATCTGACTTGTAGAGTATCGCCAGGGAACCATCATACCTGGCTTGTACAGTATTGCCAGGGAACCATCATACCTGGCTTGTACTGTATTGCCAGGGAACCATCATACCTGGCTTGTACAGTATTGCCAGGGAACCATCATACCTGGATTGTACAGTATTGCCAGGGAACCATCATACCTGGCTTGTACAGTATTGCCAGGGAACCATCATACCTGGCTTGGACAGTATTGCCAGGGAACCATCATACCTGGCTTGGACAGTATTGTCAGGGAACCATCATACCTGGCTTGTACAGTATTGCCAGGGAACCATCATACCTGGCTTGTAGAGTATCGCCAGGGAACCATCATACCTGGCTTGTACAGTATTGCCAGGGAACCATCATACCTGGCTTGTAGAGTATCATAGGAACCATCATACCTGGCTTGTACAGTATTGCCAGGAACCATCATACCTGCCTTGTAGAGTATCCCAGAGAACCATCATATCTGACTTGTAGAGTATCGCCAGGGAACCATCATACCTGGCTTGTACAGTATTGCCAGGGAACCATCATACCTGGCTTGTACTGTATTGCCAGGGAACCATCATACCTGGCTTGTACAGTATTGCCAGGGAACCATCATACCTGGATTGTACAGTATTGCCAGGGAACCATCATACCTGGCTTGTACAGTATTGCCAGGGAACCATCATACCTGGCTTGGACAGTATTGCCAGGGAACCATCATACCTGGCTTGGACAGTATTGTCAGGGAACCATCATACCTGGCTTGTACAGTATTGCCAGGGAACCATCATACCTGGCTTGTACAGTATTGCCAGGGAACCATCATACCTGGCTTGTACAGTATTGCCAGGGAACCATCATACCTAGCTTGTACAGTATTGCCAGGGAACCATCATACCTGGCTTGTACAGTATTGCCAGGGAACCATCATACCTGGCTTGTAGAGTATCGCCAGGGAACCATCATACCTGGCTTGTACAGTATTGCCAGGGAACCATCATACCTGGCTTGTACAGTATTGCCAGGGAACCATCATACCTTGCTTGTAGAGTATCGCCAGGGAACCATCATACCTGGCTTGTACAGTATTGCCAGGGAACCATCATACCTGGCTTGTACAGTATTGCCTGGGAACCATCATACCTGGCTTGTATAGTATTGCCAGGGAACCATCATACCTGGCTTGTACAGTATTGCCAGGGAACCATCATACCTGGCTTGTACAGTATTGCCAGGGAACCATCATACCTGGCTTGTATAGTATTGCCAGGGAACCATCATACCTGGCTTGTACAGTATTGCCAGGGAACCATCATACCTGGCTTGTACAGTATTGCTAGGGAACCATCATACCTGGCTTGTACAGTATTGCCAAGGAACCATCATACCTGGCTTGTACAGTATTACCAGGGAACCATCATACCTGGCTTGTACAGTATTGCCAGGGAACCATCATACCTGGCTTGTACTGTATTGCCAGAGAACCATCATACCTGGCTTGTACAGTATTGCCAGGGAACCATCATACCTGGATTGTACAGTATTGCCAGGGAACCATCATACCTGGCTTGTACAGTATTGCCAGGGAACCATCATACCTGGCTTGTAGAGTATCGCCAGGGAACCATCATACCTGGCTTGTACAGTATTGCCTGGGAACCATCAAACCTGGCTTGTACAGTATTGCCAGGGAACCATCATACATGGCTTGTACAGTATTGCCAGGGAACCATCATACCTGGCTTGTACAGTATTGTCAGGGAACCATCATACCTGGCTTGTACAGTATTGCCAGGGAACCATCATACCTGGCTTGTAGAGTATCGCCAGGGAACCATCATACCTGGGTTGTACAGTATTGCCGGGGAACCATCATACCTGGCTTGTACAGTATTGCCAGGGAACCATCATACCTGGCTTGTAGAGTATCGCCAGGGAACCATCATACCTGGCTTGTACAGTATTGCCGGGGAACCATCATACCTGGCTTGTACAGTATTGCCAGGGAACCATCATACCTGGCTTGTACTGTATTGCCAGGGAACCATCATACCTGGCTTGTACAGTATTGCCAGGGAACTATCATAAAAAAAAAAAAAAAAAAAAAAAAAAAAAAAAAAAAAAAAAAAAAAAAAAAAAAAAAAAAAAAAAAAAAAAAAAAAAAAAAAAAAAAAAAAAAAAAAAAAAAAAAAAAAAAAAAAAAGTATTGCCAGGTGTTGCGCCCCTTGAACTGGGCCTCAATGTATATAATGTATATTTCAATTTTCTATAGTTTTATATTGCGAATATTCTCGATTATAGCTAAATCGTTAATATTTGGCTTTATATTATTATTAGACTATTATTTAACTTAGCTATATATATTAGGTAGGATGTAATATTTTATGTTGTGCTCGAGTGTGTAGTAACTGCCTTGGTGTTGGCAAACGACTGTTACGCGGCCGGCGTCTTGTTGCGGGGAGGAGTCAGTCTCTGGACACACCTGAGCTGGGTGGTTGTTCCTTCTTCTTCTCTCTCTCTGGCCTGCTGCCCTCGTCGAGTCAACTCCTCACTCTTGTTGTTCTCGACATTAGACTCTATTGGGTAGAGTATGAATTTGTTGGTGAGGCGAATCATACTTCTCAGAACTCTGTGTAACTCTGTTCACAGAGAATAGACTAGACAGTGATTATTCGACTTTGTTCTGGGTTGTGTGTCACTTTGACACTCTTTGATAACTCAGGTCTCAAGCTCTAGCTCAGGACCTACTTCGATAAGGCATCTGTGCACCGCCACAGTTTGGGATTGTTTATGCTGAACCTAGTTTCAGTAGTAAGGGAGTTTTGGGACTGTTTTGGAGGATCTACTGATGGTCCCCAGTTAGGGTCGTTT
>WNWK01016078.1:0-45956 GCA_009830355.1 Cherax destructor
GGTCTTTGAGACTTTCTTGGAGATTTGTTGTATATGAGTCTGAAATTTGAGGCCACTGTCAAGATGGATTCCTAAGAATTTTCCCTCTGTGAGTTTTGTGATAGGGGACCCGTTTATCATTATGTTAAGTGAAGCGTTTGTAGCTCTGTTCCCAAACTGGATAAAATAGGTTTTATCAATATTGAGAGTAAGTTTGTTGGTCATCATCCAGGTAGATATTTTCTGCAATTCAGTATTTGCAGTGTTGGCTAGTGTGTCTGGGCTTGGGTGAGAGATAACGTATGTAGTGTCATCTGCAAAAAGTATGGGTTTGAGTAGTTGAGATGCATTTGGTAGGTCGTTAATGTAAATGAGAAAGAGTAGTGGGCCAAGAACACTTCCCTGTGGGACACCTACAGTAATAGTTTGTGCGGTGGAGCTAGCTCCATTTGTGTACACATATTGGTTTCTGTTGCTAAGGTATGATTTTAGGTAGTTTAGGGAGTGTCCTCTTATACCATAGTGTGATAATTTTAAGTGTAACAGATCATGGTCAACTGTATCAAAAGCTTTACGTAAATCATGAAGATTCCCACTGGGATTTCTTTTTCTCAAGGGCGGTGTAAATTATTTCTAACATGTGTATAATGGCATCATTTGTATTTTTATTAGGCCTGAATCCAAATTGACAGTGGTTGAGTACGTTGTTGGAGGTGAGGTAGGAATATATTTGTCTATGAATTAATTTTTCAAAGATTTTGGAGAAGGGTAAGTTAGATATCGGCCTGAAGTTATTCAGGTCTGCTTGATCTCCTCCCTTATGTATTGGGGTGACCTCGCTATTTTGAGTATTGATGGGAAGGTAGAGGATTCAATGGATTTGTTAAAGAGTGTTGCAATAATTGGTGAGAGAACTTGAGAGGCTTTTTGTATATATAAGGTGGTAAGTTATTTAGGTCACCTGCTTTGTTTTTTAATGTGTTGATTATAAGTGAAACTTCTATTGGGTTGGTTGGGGCTAGGAATAGTGTGTTCGGATAGGTGCCAGTGAGATAGTCGTTAGGTGGAGTATTTGAACTTGGGATTTTGCTTCCAGCTTTTACCTATGGTGGAGAAGAAATCATTGAGTTTGTTTGCTGTTTCAATAGGTGGGAGTGGGGGTTCATCTGGTTTTGTTAGCTTGATTGTTCTGTTTGTGGATATCTTTTTGTTCCTAGAATTTCAGATAGGGTTTTCCAGGTCTTTTTATATCACCTTAACAACAGAAACCAATATGTGTATGCAAATGGAGCTCACTCTTCCACACAACCAATTACAGTCAGGGTACCCCAGGGAAGTGTCCTTGGCCCACTTCTCTTTCTCATTTACATCAATGACCTACCAAATGCATCTCAACTACTCAAACCCATATTATTTGCAGATGACACTACATACGTCTTTCTCACCCAAGCCCAGTCATACTAGCCAACACCGTAAATGCTGAATTACAGAAAATTTCTACCTGGATGATGACAAACAAGCTAACTCTCAATATTGACAAAACCTATTTCATTCAGTTTTTAAACAGAGCTACAAATGTGATCACCTATCACAACTCACAGAATGAAAATTCTTAGGAATCCACCTTGACAGTAGCCTCAAATTTCAGACACATATACAACAAATTTCCAAGAAAATCTCTAAGACCGTAGGCATACTGTCAAAGATACGGTACTATGTTCCACAATCAGCTCTCCTTGCCCTGTATCACTCACTCATTTACCCCTATCTCACCTATGGAATTTGTACATGGGGCTCAACAACAATAAATCATCTAAGACCACTAATAACCCAGCAAAAGGCTGCAGTCAGAATGATAACAAATTCCCACTCCAGACAGCATACTCCACCAATATTCAAAAGTCTAAACCTACTCACTGTGCAAGACATCCATACTTATTATTGTGCCTACTACATGCATGGAACACTAAACTCAAATATAAACCCTCCACTCAAACTTCTCCTTAACAACCTTAACAGGACACACAACCATAACACAAGACACAGATCACTCTTTGATGTCCCCCGGGTCCATCTCACATTATGTAAAAACTGAATGCACATAAAAGGCCCAAAAATTTGGAATTCATTACCTGTGAATACCAAAGAAACTCTGTCTGTACATCAATTCAAGACTCTTCTTAAAAACCACCTACTCACCTGAAACTAAATACACAGTACGTACTTAACTTTACCTACAAAGTTAACTAATCATTTTCCACTGCCTCAAAATATCATTACTCACTGTGTTACTACCCTAGCGTCAGAACCCCATAAATAAATGCTCAAAGAACAATAACTTCGCTTACTTAACTTATATTTCATAGATGTATAACCTAATTGAATAATTAGTTCACCTTTATCAAACTATGTTTTTATAGCATTACCTAATAGAATAACCCATTCTCTTGTACTCCTTGTAACTCGTCTAATGGCCATATGAACTGTCATTGCACTACAAATCATTGATTTGATCTGATTTCATAAATTGTAATGCTACATATAGTAAATTGATTATTTTGATCTATTATAAAACTGTAATGCTTCAAAATTGTAAAACTGTAATGCCTCAAAATTGTAAAACTGTAATGCCTCAAAATTGTAAAACTGTAATGCCTCAAAATTGTAATGTTCAAATTTCATTGTTTAAATACTCAATTGTACCTTATACTGAAAATTGTTTACTGTAGTTTTTTACCATCTAATCTGTTATAGCCTAATTTATCTTAAGTTAATTTTAAGTTTGCCCATTATGCTCTGCATACAAGGGGCTTTTGGCATGTACACCCCACTGCTATAATTCCTTGTACAACTATGTATCATGTCTAAATAAACTATTACAGTGGACCCCCGCCAAACAAACACCCCGGAAATCATACAATTATGTAAGTATAATATTGTAAGTGCTTGTGAAATTGTATTTTTGGGGGTCTGAAATAGACTAACCTACATGACATTATTTCTTAAGGAAGTAAATTCGTTCGGTAATGGCACTTGAGCAGGCTTCTGGAATGAATTTTGTTCGTTAGGCGGGGGTCCACTGTATTATTATTATTATTATTATTATTATAGGGAGAATGTGCAAACTCCATACAGACACTGGACCAGCCAGGAATTTATTTATTTTCTCCTCATTATAACAAAACGACGTTGAACAAAACGACATTGAGCACTTACTGTACATTCTAGAATACAGTGGACCCCCGGATTAAGTAGGCGTCAGATTATGTAAAAATCGGAATAAGTTACCTTTTTCCGTAAAAATATTGGTTTGGTATAAGTTGATCAGCTCGGAATAAGTCATTCATCCTGGACGCATACGCATGGCCCGGACGGCCCAGCACTCCATCCAGAGTCAGTGTGCCATTGTTTACCAGCGAGTGACCACCACCCACGCATTCATACCATACATTTTGTCATTATTCCATTGTTTTTAGTGCTTGCAACTGCTAAATAAGCCACCATGGGCCCAAAGAAAGCTCCTAGTGCCAGCCCTATGGTAAAGAAGCTCAGAAATACGGTAGAACTGAAAAAGGAGATACAGTGGTCCCTCGGTTTTCGTGTTTAATCCGTTCCAGAGGGATGCACTACAACTGAAACACACGAAAACTGAAGCCATTTTCCCCATAAGAAATAATGGAAATTCAATTAATCCGTTTCAGACACCCAGGAGTATTAACAAAAAATATTTTTTTAGAGATTAAATATAGATTTACATACAGAAAAGAATAACAAATAAATATAAAGCACTAATAACATGTATAAATGAACATTTAACATCACACTTACTTTTATTGGCAACTCTTGTTGGTGTATGGAAGATGGAGAGGAGAGAGGGAGGCGAGTTTATTGTTGGGAGGCAGGACAAAATGCTTCAATTTGACACTAATATCAGCTCTACGGCTTATTTATCTATCACAATTCATCTAATATGACATAATAAACAATATAAATAACATAAAAACGTGATATACACTCTAGAATGAATAAAATATGTGTCTCATTATGAATGTGGTGGCGGGCATACTCGGTCCAGCTATGAAAACATCTTCCTATTCTTTCCTACTTCAGACGCATTAGTATAAGAGAAAACGGAGTTTGTAATGCTAACTGCATTAGATCACTTATTTCCAGTCGCTTCAAGGTGTGAACAGAAATCATTCTTGTCCAGGCTGGCTGGTAACAACAACAGCAGCAGCAACAACAACTGGTTTGTTGACAAAACTACCGAAACTTCTACACTCTCATTCTCTCTCGTTTATTCATTTAATCTTGTTTACTCACCTCTCACTCTACATTAAGACTGCCTCTTACCACCACTGCCTCTCACCACCACTGTCTCACCACCACTGCCTCTCACCACCACTGCCTCTCACCACCACTGCCTCTCATCACCACTGCCTCCTATCACCACTGCCTCTCACCACTTTGCTACGATTTCTTTCTTTAATTCTATGGTGTTCCTCACTTTCTTTACCAAAGGACTGACACTAGGAGCTATCTTTGGGCCCGTGGTGGCTTATTTAGCAGTCACACACAATAATCAAGGGCCAAAAACAATGGATTGTTAAGAAATGTTTTGTATGAACTCGCAGGATAATGTTCACTCAACCAGAAACAATGCTACACTGCCTGAGAATGTGCGTGGGAGGCGGGCTTGCGGGCTTTGTATGTGCGCTGGGCACTGGACAGGGTTCCGGACCGAGCACGAAAATGGAGGGAACACACGAAAACAGAGGGCAATTTTCCACGAAAAAACTACACGAAAACTGAAATACACGAAAACAGAGATACACAAAAACCGAGGGACCACTGTAATAGCAAAATAAGAAAGTGGAGTACGTGTGGCTGAGCTGGCCAGGCTGTATGGCAAACCCTATACAACCATCGCTACCATCGTGGCCAAGGGAAATAAAATCAAGGAAGCTGTTGTTGCGAAAGGTGCAAATATGATCACAAAACAGAGATCGCAAGTACTGGAAGATGAGGAAACTTTGTTGTTGGTGTGGATCATTGAGAAAGAATTAGCAGGAGATAGTATTACGCAGGCAATAATATCTGAAAAAGCAAGGCAGTTGCATGATCTCGTCAAGAAAATGCCTGCAACGAATGCTGAAGTGAGCGAATTTAAAGCCAGCAAAGGCTGGTTTGACAGATTTAAGAAGCGTAGTGGCATACATAGTGTAATAAGGCATGGTGAGGCAGCCAGTTCAGACAAATGTGCAGCTGAAAAATACATGCATGAATTTAAAAGCTATGTAGAGGCTGAAGGATGTAAACCCCAACAAGTGTTTAATTGTGACGAAACAGGCCTGTTTTGGAAGAAAATGCCAAACAGGACCTACATTAACCAGGAGGAAAATGCACTGCCAGGACACAAGCCTATGAAAGACAGGCTGACTCTTATGGTGTGTAGTAATGCTAGTGGGGATTTCAAAGTGAAGCCTTTACTCGTGTATCACTCTGAAAATCCCAGAGTGTTCAAGAAATGCAGTGTCGCCAAGGCTAATTTGTGTGTGATGTGGAAGGCTAACAGTAAGGCATGGGTCACGAAGGAAATTTTCCTTGATTGGTTCAATGAAGTGTTTGGCCCCACTGTGAAGAAATATCTTGTGGAAAATAAATTGGGCCTCAAGTGCCTCCTGGTAATGGACAATGCTCCTGGTCATCCTCGAGACTTGGAAGAGCAAATTGTGGAGGAGTTTAAGTTTATCACAATGAAGTTCTTGCCCCCTAATACCACTCCTCTCCTCCAGCCCATGGACCAGCAGGTCATTTCAAACTTCGAAAAACTCTACACCAAAGAAATGTTTCAAAGATGCTTTGACATAACCTCGGACACTCAACTGACCCTAAAAGAGTTATGGAAAGATCACTTCACTATCCTCCATTGCATAAACCATATAGGGAAGGCTTGGGAGGAGTGACTTCCAGGACTTTGAACTCTGCTTGGAGAAAATTGTGGCCAGACTGTGTCCGAGAGAGGGATTTTGAAGGTTTTTGGCCTGAGCCTCAGGACCCTGACCCTGAGCCTGTTGTGGAAGAAATTGTGGCACTGGGGAAGTCCATGGGGTTGGAGGTTAGTAGCGAGGATGTGGAAGAGTTGGTGGAGGAACACAATGAAGAGATAACCACTGAAGATCTGCAAGAGCTTCATCTGCAATGGCAACAGACAACAGTTCAGGAAAAATGGTCCAGAGGAGGAGGAGGAAGAGAGATGGAAGACGTTGCCTTCAAAGATTAAGGAGATTTGTGCCCAATGGACTAATGTACAAAGATTTATGGATGATTATCACCCTAACAAAGCTGTTGCAGGCAGTGCTGGCAACATGTACAATGACAATGTGGTGTCCCATTTCAGGGACATTTTAAAGAAACACCAGAGCTTCCTGGACAGATTTTTTGTCAGAGAGGGGTCCAGTGACTTTCAACCTGGTCCTAGTGGCATTAAAAGAAAAAGAAGGGAAGTAACACCTGAAAAGAACTTGGTACCTGAAGTGTTAATGGAAGGGGATTCCACTTCCAAACACTAGAAACTACTCCTTCCTCTCCCCTCCTTCCATCTTCCACACATCAACAACTCTTCAATTAAGGTAAGTGTTAAGTTATTACTGTTTTATTTATTTGTGGTAATTTATATCTCATTATTTTCTGTGTAATTTAATGTTGAAACAAAATTTATTTTAATACTTTTGGGTGTCTGGAACAGATTAATTGAATTTCCATTATTTCTTATGGGGAAAATAGATTCAGATTAAGTAATATTCGGTTTAAGTAGCGCCCTCTGGAACGGATTAATTACGTAATCCAGGGGTCCACTGTAATGATGAAAAGTATAGTACATAAATACATAAACCATCATCATAGTTGTTTATTATGATTATGAAATACTACATAATTGTATGTGCTATACTTTTATACGACAGGCAGCACAGTAGGTTTGTTTACACCACCACTGTATATGTGGTTTGTCGTTGACCTAAACATTGTTATGCAGTGCATGACTATGTTCTATGAATCTTATACAGTGGACCTTCGCTATTCAAACACTCCAAAACTCACCCTTTTATGTAAGTTTATTATTGTAAGTGCTTTTATAAGTGTATTTTTGGGGGTCTGAAATGGACTAATCTAATTTACATCATTCCTTATGGGAATGAATTGGTTTGGTAACAGCACTTGAACAGCATTCTGGAATGAGGGTGAGTTTTGGAGTGTTCGAATAGTGAGGGTCCACTGTATATAAAAACTTATTTTGACAAAAGAAACAAAAAATCATATTATCCAGATTTTTTTTATGGTCCACACACCTTCTATAGGTTATGGCACCCACTACTGCATGTATAATATGCAATGTAATAATTTTATCACACAGTATCGTAACAGATTTTTTATTAAGAAAATCAATTATTTATGTAATGAAGATCATCCTCCCCCCCAAAAATAGTTCCTATTATTTTAAGAGGCTAACACTGCTTAGTTTTAACTGAATTGAATTTTATGGCACATTAGGAATATTTTAGCTTTAATATCAATAGAGTGGTCCCTCGGTTTTCGTGCATCTCCAAACTCGAACATTTATGTAAGTGTATTTTCTTAAGTGCTGTTGAAGTGTATTTTTGGGGGTCTGAAATAGACTAACCTACGTGACATTATTTCTTAAGGAAGTAAATTTGTTCGGTAATGGCACTTGAGCAGCATTCTGGAACGAATTTTCGGCAAAAACCGAGGGACCACTGTACATAAAAGGCATTATCAAGATTTTCCTTAAAAATTAGAGGAAAGATAGGGACCATTTAATAAAACTGCACACTGTAAAAATAAATGCTTAAATTTAAATACCAATTGTACCATAAGACTATTCTGCTGATTAAACTGATAATCTTTTTTTCCTAAGAATCACTCATAACATACCTCATTGTCTTCCTCATAGTTGGTGCTGTTGTGAGCCTCAGTATCCAACAGATCACAAGATTCTGTTGGGTCACTACAACTGAAAGATTGTGCTCCCAGTGAAAGAGAATCTAATGTCATGTCTGTTTCCACATTTTCACTATAGGTGGGCTTCGACTTTGCAAACAACGGCAGTTCAGTACTAGATTTCAATTTAACACTGCAGTGGTTGCATTCAAGTTTGGAGTGAGGATTACCTGAAACACCTCCAGTTTCACAACACACAGCTTCAGTTCTAGATTCGAGGTTCAGACTGCAACTGCTAGAGTCCTGACATACAAGCTGAGCATACTTTGAAGTCGTGTGTGTCTTGTGGCACTCAGGTTGAGAACCCATGGTTGTAACAGTAGTTTTATCCCTCTCAGTTTCCATGTTCACTAGTTTTCCCATACAGGGATGATTGTTTCACTACACAATCTTGTTTTTGTGCAATACGTCCAATCCAAGTTCATCCAAAAGCAAAATTTGAAGTGATGTCGTTTACCCCACAAACTGTATATTAAAATAAAAACATGCAATTAAATTAGTGCATTATAGTAATTTACAAATTCAAGGAAACTAACAAGTACATAATAAGAGAAAGCTATTGAAAAAATTAATATTAAATTGAAATTTAACTTCAAGAAAATAAACATGTATATATATGTGTATATATATACATATATATATACGCCACAACATATGAATTTTTCGATAAACGAGCTGTTGCTTGGTCGAGTTTTGCTCTCAGTTACAAGCCAAAATCCGAGTTACAAGCGAGGCTTTCCCTCAAGGGAGTTCCTTGACACTGGTGAGGGCTCTTGATCTAGGAAATTGGATCTGTGCTCCAGTTCCCTAAATTAATAATAATAATACAGTGGAACCTCGGTTTTCGTATGCCCTAGTTTGTATGTAAAACTATAGTTATTCTCTATAAAATGTATTTTTTGTTAATATTTTTGGGTGTCTGGAACAGACACAGCCCGACTGACTCATGAACGCGGAGTGGAGGCGGATGCGTCCAATACAGCCAATTTCGAGTTGACGGCGAAATCCAGCATAGAACTTCAGCCAAAATCCGACCTGGCCAATACCGGAACGGCGATATCCAGGGTCCACTGTACATTGTTTCAGTGTTTCTTTATGAAACTAGTGATCTAGTGCAGTTAGCCTCACAAACACTCCATTTTCAGAAGGGAAATATGGGAAAACATGGTCAGTGAGGAAGTGGGAGGGACCACCACCACTTTTCACATAATCACATATTTTATTCATTCTAGAGTATATCATGTTTCTATGTTATTTATATTGTTTATTATGTCATATTAGATCAATTGTGATAGATAAATAAGCCGTAGAGTTGATATTAGCGTTATATTGAAGAATTTTGTCCTGCAGGAATTCCGCTGGAATGAATTAATGGCATTTAAATTAATTTAAATTAGGAAAATTGATTTGATATACGAGCAAATTGAGTTACGAGCTAGGTCACGGAACGGATTAAACTCGTAAGTTGAGGTTCCACTGTGTGTATATGCATGTACATATATACAGTGGTCCCTCGACTATCGGTCATAATCCGTTCCAGGAGCTAGACCTTAACACGAAAAACTTGAAACCTTATTTCCCATAAGAAATAATGTAAATACAGTGGACCCCCGGCTAACGAACACCCCGGAAATCGTACAATTATGTAAGTATAATATTGTAAGTACTTGTGGAAGTGCTTTTTGGGGGTCTGAAATAGACTAACCTACTTGACATTATTTCTTAAGGAAGTAAATTCGTTCGGTAATGGCACTTGAGCAGGCTTCTGGAATGAATTTTGTTCGTTAGCCGGGGGTCCACTGTACAATTAATCCGTTTCCACGCAAAAATATTCACAAAAAATTCATTTTTTTAAAGAATAAATACTATAGTTTTACATACAGAAAACAATGAAAAATAAATATAAAGCACTAATTATAATGGACAAATGAACAGTTAAATAAGTTTTACCTTTATTGAAGACTCTTGTTGGCATATGAGAGAGGCAGGAGAGTTTGTTTGGAGGCAGGACAAGATAGTCCTTCAATATGACAATAATATCAACTCTACAGCTTATTTATCTAGCACAATTCATCTAATATGACATAATAAACAATATTAATAACATAGAAACATAATATAAACTCTAGAATGAATAAAACATGTCATTACGAATGTAAGGACTGGTGGAGGTGTTGTTGTTGGGTGTAAGAGCCACTGACCATAAGCTGTGGTGGTGGTCGGCTGCAGCAGAAAGCCATCACCACTATTCACACAAACACTGTACATAATTTATAAATAAGAAATATTTACACTTTAATTTATAAATAAGAAATATTTACACTTTAATTTATAAATAAGAAATATTTACACTTTAATTTATATATAAGAAATATTCACACTTATATAAATAAGAAATACTTACACTTACCTTGGAGGAGATGGTGGCAGAGGGCAGCGCTCTTGTCAGTGTCCCTATAATCCTCAAACAACATTGTAGGAGTTAAGTTTCTTGTCGATATTTTCTATCGATTAATCGCTTAACTTACTTAAGTAAGTTTATTCAGGTATACACAAATCCAGTTATACATAGATTATCATACATAGTAGCATATGTGTAGAAAACCTAGGATAACCCAAAAAAGTCAGACAGAGTGACTTATTTCCATTGCTACACTGTTAATGCTACACTTTATCACTGGCTGGTGCTATAGCCTTTATAGACTTGTGAAGCTTCTTTGGACCCATGGTGACTTATTTCACAGTGACAATCACTAAACCAGCAATAAACACAATAAATTTATTGTGAAATGTTTGAAAGAGCGCACTGGGTAATGTTCTCTCAATGGTAAACAACGCTAGACTGGCGTCCTGCGCGGCGGTGCGCAAGCACAGGCAGGCAGACATGTCTGGTACGGACTGATACACAAGTAAATGACCGATGCACGAGAAAAACATTGACCGAAAAAAGCGCTCGAAACACGAAAAGCGATATTGGAAAGACCGAAACTTAACTTACTGACTTGACTAAATGACTTACTGACTTGGCTGAATGATTTACTGACTTGACTGAATGACTTACTAACTTGACTGAATGAATTACTGACTTGACTGAATGACACACTGACTTGACTGAATGACACACTGACTTGACTGAATGACACACTGACTTGACTGAATGACACACTGACTTGACTGAATGACACACTGACTTGACTGAATGACACACTGACTTGACTGAATGACACACTGACTTGACTGAATGACACACTGACTTGACTGAATGACACACTGACTTGACTGAATGACACACTGACTTGACTGAATGACACACTGACTTGACTGAATGACACACTGACTTGACTGAATAACTTACTGACTTACTGAAAAAGTGTGTATGTTTAGCACATAGCATTTCTGTAATGGTCGAGGTCACTTTTTTTATGGTGTTGTGACAAGTGTCAGATAACTGATGACAGCCAGTGACATTTGAGAATGAGAATTTTTATTTCATTGCAAGTTTACATCGAGATTTTGTAATTACGATCATGAACTGAAGTGCAAGGAGAGCCACTAACATGCCATGGCATTAAGGACAGCTTAATCAAATGGCTTATCGACTATGTA
Source organism: Cherax destructor (assembly GCA_009830355.1). Taxonomy (NCBI): domain Eukaryota; kingdom Metazoa; phylum Arthropoda; class Malacostraca; order Decapoda; family Parastacidae; genus Cherax; species Cherax destructor. Next base: position 11,605 of record WNWK01016078.1, read on the forward strand.
CTTAATACTAGAGAAATTGATCGAGTTTGTTTTAGTTAAATATTAGATTGCAACCGTATAAATTTGTTCAAATTACAATATGATGATATTACATTTAACAAGTGTTTAGTAGGATGGTAACATAATAGTAAAAATTTAAATTATCTTATAGGAAAATAACAGTCAGAATTTTTTAAAGTAATTTACAGTATGAGTATTTAGTTTAGGGTGAGTAGGTGGTTTTTGAGAAGAGTCTTAAATTGATTTTCAGACAAGGTTATTTTAGTATTTACTGGTAATGAATTCCAGATTCTGGGGCCCTTTATGTGCATAGAATTTTTACATAGGTTGATATGGACACGGGGTATATCAAAAAGTGATCTGTGTTTTGTGTTGTGGTCATGGGTCCTATTAAAGTTGGTGAGGAGAATTTTGAGCGGAGGGTTTATATTAGAGTGTAGAGTTCTATGTATGTAGTAGGCACAAGAATAAGTGTGAATGTTCTTTACGGTGAGTAGTTTTAGGCTTTTGAATATTGGTGGAGTATGCTGTCTAGAGTGGGAATTTGTTATCATTCTGACTGCAGCCTTTTGCTGGGTTATGAGTGGTCTAAGGTGATTTAATGTTGTTGATCCCCATGCACAGATTCCATAGGTGAGATAAGGGTAGATGAGTGAATGATATAGTACAAAGAGAGCTGATTGAGGCACATAGTAGCGTATCTTTGATAGTATGCCTACTGTCTGAGATTTTCTTGGAAATTTGTTGTGTGTGTGTTTGGAATTTAAGGCTACTGTCAATGTGGATTCCTAGGAATTTTCCCTCTGTGAGTTTTGTGATGGGTGAACCATTGAGCGTTATGTTAAGTGGAACATTTGTGGCCTTGTCAGTATTGAGAGTAAGCTTATTAGTCAACATCCATGTTGATATTTTCTGTAATTCGGCATTAACAGTGTTGGCCAGTATGACTGGATTTGGGTGAGAGAAGACATACGTTGTGTCATCTGCAAATAATATGGGTTTGAGTAGTTGTGATGCATTTGGTAGGTCATTGATGTAAATGAGGAATAGGAGTGGACCCAGGACACTTCCTTGTGGGACTCCGACTGCAATTTGTTGTGTGGAAGAGTTCGCTCCATTTGTGTACACGTATTGGCTTCTGTTAAAAGACTTTAGGTAGTTGAGTGAGTGCCCTCTTATACCATAGTGTGCTAATTTTGTGAGCAGTAAATCATGGTCGACTGTATCAAAAGCTTTGCGTAGATCAATGAAGATTCCCAATGGGACTTCTTTCTTCTTAAGTGCAGTGTATATTAGCTCTAGCATGTGTATAATAGCATCATTTGTACAAACAAACAAACAAACAAACAAATTTTATTTCATTGCAGATTACATGGGTATCGGTAGTTACAATGTAAATTGAGTGCAAGGAGAGCCACTGACATGCCATGGCATTAGGGGCAGCGTATTCTAGTCCTTAAAAACTATGTACTTAATATTAGATAAATTTATTGAGTTTATTCTAGTTAAAAATTATTTTCAAAATTACAATATGATGAAATTTTACTGTTTAAATTATTATATAATGATATTTGATATTAGATTGTTACAGGTGTTAAGATTCTTGAATGATAATATGGAATTGAGATTATCTTAAGGAAAATAACATTGAGCATTTTTGACATTAACTTATAATATGAGTAGGGGGTAACATAATAGTAACATATTAAAAATTGAGATTATCATATAGGAAAGTAACAATGAGCATTTTTCAAAGTAGTTTATAGTATGATCATTTAGTTTTGGGTGAGTAGGTGGTTTTTGAGTTGAGTCTTAAATTGATTTTCAGACAAGATTATCTTAATATTTACTGGTAATGAATTCCAGATTCTGGGGCCCTTTATGTGCATAGAATTTTTACATAGGTTGATATGAACACGGGTATATCAAAAGTGATCTGTGTCTTGTGTTGTGGTCATGGGTCCTATTAAAGTTGGTGAGGAGAGTTTTGAGCAGAGGTTTATATTAGAGTGTAAAGTTTATATATGTAGTAGGCACAAGAGTAAGTATGAATGTTCTTTACGGTGAGTAGTTTGAGACTTTTGAATATTGGTGGAGTATGCTGTCTAGAGTGGGAATTTGTTATCATTCTGACTGCGGCCTTTTGTTGTGTTATGAGTGGTCTAAGGTGATTTAACGTTGTTGATCCCCATGCACAGATTCCATAGGTGAGATACGGGTAGATAAGTGAATGATATAGTGCAAGGAGAGCTGATTGAGGTACATAATAGCGTATCTTTGATAATATGCCTACTGTCTTCGAGATTTTCTTGGAAATTTGTTGTATATGTGTTTGGAATTTAACCCTTTGGGGGTCGGTGCCGTACTAGTACGTTTTACGAGCAGGGTTGGTGCCGACTAGTACGCCCAAATTCTAGCGGCCTCAATTTAAGCAGAAAACGTCTGGTAGGCATACATATGAAAGAATGGGTCTGTGTGGTCAGTGCGCAGTATAAAAAAATCCTGCAGTACACACTGCATAATGAGAGAAAAAAACTCTGACCGTTTTTCGATTAAAACACGACTTTGCAGTCGATTTTCATATGGTATTTATTGATGTATTCTCGTTTTCTTGGTCTCATTTGATCGAATGGAAGATATATTACAGAAATAGAGATGATTGTGATTGGTATGACAATGACAAGTACCTTGAAATTGAGCTCAAAGTAGCGAAAATGTTCGATTTTTGACGATGTTCAAGAGTAAACAAATCACACCATGCCTCCAATACACATCAACTGGCGAGTCTTATATTCATGTACAAGTGCTCTGATATTATTTATACCATTTTTACAATGATGCAGTTGTATACATAACAGTAAATCTTCTATTTTTGTGAGAATAAAAATTCAAAATGAAAAGCAAAAGTAATGGAACAGGGGCCTGGAGACGTGACTAATGAACATAGAACATGTTATTTAGTGCCAGGAATGTCTGCCTTGTTTACTCTGGACCCTATTTTGAAATTGGCATCGTTTGAAATTTGTGTGAAATTAGAAAATTGCCATTTTCTGACCACTAGTTTGGGTAGATGAAATGGTAAATAGGCAGTTTCTTGTACTCAATCTATAGAAGAAATGGAGTTCTAGCGAAATAGCTATAATTTTAGGAGACTGAAACATTGGAATTTGTGAAAATAGAGCTCAAAGGGGGCAAAATCGCCAATGCGTAAGTGTCATGGCTACCGCTAACTTCGCGAAAGCATAATTCCGTTAGTTTTCGATCAAATTTCATAATTTTGGTGCGTAATGATCGGAAAAGATTCTCTATCATTTCATAAGAAAAATTATTTTTTTCCAAAAATTTTCGACCCAGGAACACTTTCCTGAGAAGGCCTGTCGACCCCCAAAGGGTTAAGGCTACTGTCAAGGTGGATTCCTAGGAATTTTCCCTCTGTGAGTCTTGTGATGGGTGTACCATTGAGTGTTATGTTAAGTGGAACATTTGTGGCTTTGCTTCCAAACTGTATGAAGTAGGTCTTGTCAGTATTGAGAGTAAGCTTGTTAGTCATCATCCATGTTGATATTTTCTGTAATTCGGCATTAATCGTGTTGGCCAGTATAACTGGATTCGGGTGAGAGAAGACATATGTTGTGTCATCTGCAAATAAAATGGGTTTGAGTAGTTGTGATGAATTGGTAGGTCATTTATGTAAATGAGGAATAGGAGGCCCAGGACACTTCCTTGAGGGACTCCGACTGTAATTTGTTGTGTGGAAGAGTTCGCTCCATTTGTGTACACGTATTGGCTTCTGTTGGTGAGGTATGACTTTAGGTAGTTGAGTGGGTGCCCCCTTATACCATAGTGTGCTAATTTTGTGAGCAGTAAATCATGGTCGACTGTATCAAAAGCTTTGCGTAGATCAATGAAGATTCCCAGTGGGACTTCTTTTTTCTCAAGTGCTGTATATATTAACTCCAACATGTGCGTAATAGCATCGTTTGTGCTCTTGTTTGTCCTGAATCCAAATTGACAGGGGTTGAGTACATTGTGTGAGACGAAGTAGGAATAGATTTGTCTATGAATTAATTTTTCGAAGATTTTAGAAAGCAGTGGTAAATTAGAAATTGGTCTATAATTATTCAGGTCTGTTTGATCACCTCCTTTGTGGATCGGGTGACCCTAGCTATTTTGAGAATTGATGGAAAGGTAGAGGCTTCAATGGATTTATTGAATAGTGTTGCTATAATTGGTGACAGTACCTGTGAAGCTTTTTGTACAAAAAGTTGGTAAGCTGTTTATGTCTCCTGCCTTGTTTTAAGGGTGTTGATTATGAGCGAGACTTCAATTGGGTTGGTAGGAGCTAGGAATAGCTTATTAGGGTAGGTGTTTGTGAGGTAGTCTGTTGGACGGGTGTTTGAGCTTGGGATTTTACTCGCTAGTTTCTTTCCTATAGTGGAGAGAAAACATTAAGTCTGTTTGCTGTCTCAGTAGGTGAGAGTAGGGTTCATCTGCTCTTGATAATTTGATGGTGTTGTTTTTCGCTATCTTATTATTTCCCAGAATTGCAGATAGGGTCTTCCAGGCCTTTTCATATCACCTTTTTTGTTCTGGAGTCTGTTCTCATAATACAATTTTTGATCTCCTTATCAGGCTGGTAAGGATTGATGAGTAGCGTTTGGATTGTTCTCTGGTTATTGACCCCTTCTGTATTGTTTTCATATTGGTGCCTTTTGTTAATGGATTTAAGGATGCTGGGTGTTAGCCAGGGATTGTTAAGTCTCTTAGCTGTGATCTGTTTAGTTTTTAGGTCAATGTTTGTTATAGAGGTGGTGGGTTTTGTTAAGGAAATTCTTGATGCATTCATTAGTATCTGTATATGTTTCTAACTCATTATGCCAGTCAATGTTAATCATAGCTGTTATAAAGTTATTTACAGCTGACTCATTATGAGTCTGAAGGTAACTTTTGTAATATCTAGGGGCAATTTACCAAGATTAGTTATGAGAAAGGTCGGATAGTGGTCTGTGGTGTTGTCTGTGATGATGCCTGATTTTAGAGTGCTCTTGTTTGTCCTGAATCCAAACTGACAGGGGTTGAGTACGTTGTGTGAGACGAGGTAGGAAAAGATCTGTCTATGAATTAATTTTTCGAAGATTTTAGAAAGCAATGGTAAATTAGATATTGGTCTATAATTATTCAAGTCTGTTTGATCACCTCCTTTGTGGATCGGGGTGACCCTAGCTATTTTGAGAATTGATGGGAAGGTAGAGGCTTCAATGGATTTGTTGAAGTGTTGCAATAATTGGTGACAGTACCTGTGAAGCTTTTTGTACATAAAAGGTGGTAAGCTGTTTATGGCTCCTGCCTTGTTTTTAAGGGTGTTGATTATGAGCGAGACTTCTATTGGGTTGGTAGGAGCTAGGAATAGTGTATTAGGGTAGGTGATGGTGAGGTAGTCTGTTGGACGGGTGTTCAAGCTTGGGATTTTACTCGCTAGATTCTTTCCTATGGTGGAGAAGAAAACATTAAGTCTGTTTCGTCTCAGTTAGTGAAAGTAGGGGTTCATCTGTTTTTGATAATTTGATGGCATTGTTCTGGGATATCTTTTTATTTCCTAGAATTGCAGATAGGGTTTTCCAGGTCTTTTTCATATCACCTTTTATGTTATGTAGTCTGTTCTCATAATACCTTCTTATCAGGCTGGTATGGATTGATGAGTAGCGTTTGGATTGTTCTCTGGTTATTAGACCCCTTCTGTATTGTTTTTCATATTGGTGCCTTTTGTTAATGGATTTAAGGATGCTGGGTGTTAGCCAGGGTGTTAGTCAAGTCATTCAGTAAGTCAGTCAAGTCATTCAGTAAGTCAGTCAAGTCATTCAGTAAGTCAGTCAAGTCATTCAGTAAGTCAGTCAAGTCATTCAATAAGTCAGTCAAGTCATTCAAGTAAGTCAGTTAAATCATTCAGTAAGTCAGTCAAGTCATTCAGTAAGTCATTCAGCCAAGTCAGTAAGTTATTCAGTTAAATCAGTAAGTTATTCAGTCAAGTCAGTAAGTCATCCAGTCAAGTCAGTAAATCATTCAGTCAGGCAGACAGATAGACAGACATGATAAAGACGCCCAAATTAATAAAAACTGACAAATATGGAGAGGGGGAGTAGGGTGTGTGGGGTTGGGGGCTATACAGAGAGAGGGAGAAGGTGGGGAGAGGGAGGAGTGGTGACACTTTTGAAGTGTCAGTAAGGGGTCATACCTCGATTAGAGCGAGTTATCGACGGGGTCTTAGGCCATCTCCGTCATTAAGTGAGGAGAGGCTGTATATATATACAGTGGACCCCCGGTTAACAAAATTAATCCGTTACAGGAGCTATTTCTCAACCCGATCCTTTCGTAATCCGAACCCTTATTTCCCATAAGAAATAATGTAAATACAATTAATCCATTCCGCAAATAAATATTCACACAAAATATAATATAAATAACATTTACTTACCTTTATTGAAGAGACTTGCAGGCATCTGGAAGATAGGGTGGATGACAGGGGCAGGGTTTTAGTTTTTGGAAGGGGAATCCCCCTCCAAAAGGACTTCAGGTAACAAGTCCCTCTCTGGGGTTACTTCCCTTCTTGGTCTTTTAATGATGCCACTAGGACCAGCTTGAGAGTCACTAGAACTCTTCTTAGAAAAATAACTGTCCAGAGTCCTCTGTTTCTGGCGACTCTTTAATTCTTTCCTGAAGTGCAACATGGCTCTGTCACTGAAGTGGTTGCACAGAAGGCTCATTTCAGTTTGCTCAGGTTGGTGTCTTTCAACAAATGTCTGCACCTTATTCCACATTGAACAAATTTCCTTAATCTCTGAAGAAGGCACCTCCTCTCTCCTCCCTCCTCCTGTGAAGCAATAACCTCAGCTGTGGTCTGTTGCTGTTCCAGATGAAGTCTTGCAGCTCTTCAGTTGTTAGCTCTATCCTGTGCTCCTCCACCAACTCTTCCACATCCTCACCACTCACCTCCAACCCCAGGCTGTTCCCCAATGCCACAATATCTTCCACAACAGGCACAGGGTCATCAGGGTCAGGGTCAGCCTCAAATCCTTCAAAATCCCTCTTTTCAACACAATCCGGCCACAGTGGTGTCCAAGCAGAGTTCAAAGTCCTGGAAGTCACTTCCTCCCAAGCCTTACCTATAAGGCCTATGCAATGGACGATATTGAAGTGATCTTTCCAGAACTCTCTTAGGGTCAATTCAGAGTCATTGGTCATATTAAGCACTTCTGAAACACTGCTTTGGTGTACAGTTTCTTGAAGTTTGCAATGACCTGCTGGTGCATGGGCTGGATGAGAGGAGTGGTGTTAGGAGGCAAGAACTTCACTCTGATGAAACTGAACTCATCAGGCAACAACTCTTCCAAGTTGTGAGGATGAGCAGGAGCATTGTCCAGTACCAGGAGGCACTTGAGTCCCAATTTCTTTTCCAGGAGGTATTTCTTCACACTAGGGCCAAACACTCTAGTTTCTTGAAGGCTCTGGGATTTTCTGAGTGATACACCAGTAAAGGCTTCACTTTAAAATCACCACTGGCATTGGCACACATCATAAGAGTTAGCCTGTCTTTCATAGGCTTGTGTCCTGGCTGTGCCTTTTCCTCCTGAGTAATGAAGGTCCTGTTGGGCATTTTCTTCCAAAACAGGCCTGTTTCATCACAATTAAACACTTGTTGGGGGAGGAATTCTTCAGCCTCTACGAACCCCTTAAATTCACTCACAAATTTTTCAGCTGCATGTGTGTCTGAGCTGGCTGCCTCACCATGCCTCACAACACTGTGTATGCCACTACGTTTCTTAAACCTGTCAAACCAGCCTTTGCTGGCTTTAAAATCACTCGCCTCACCACTGGTTGCAGACATTGTCTTGACAAGATCTGCGTGCAACTTCCTTGCCTTTTCACAAATTATCGCCATGGAAATACTATCACCCGCTATCGGTTTTTCATTGATCCACACCATCAGTAACTTCTCAACCTCATCCACTGTTTTTGATCTTTGTTTCGTTAACATATCAACCCCTTTTGCAACATTAGCTTCCTTGATCTCATTTCTCTTTGCCAGGATAGTGCCGATAGTAGATACACTTTTCTTGTACATCCTGGCAAGATCACTCAGACGTACGCCACTCTCATATTTTTCAACAATCTCCTTCAGTTCGATGGTGTTCCTCACTCTCTTCACCACAGGGGTGCCACTAGGAAGCTTCTTTGGACCCATGGTGACTTATTTCAAAGTGACAATCACTATATACCACCAAAAAAGACACCAAATGTATTGTGAATGTTTGAAAGAGCGCGTTAGGTAATCTTCTCTCAATGGTGAACAACGCTTCATTGGCGGGCGTCCTGTACAGGCGCGGAGCAGGCAGACAGGTCTAATACGTTTCGCTATCCAAGCTTTTTTCACTATCCGAGAGCTAAAAAAGCTTTCATTAAGCGATTTTTTCATTATCTAAACCTTTCGTTAGCCGGGGGTCCACTGTACTGAGTTCATCAAGAACTGCAAGAAGCCCCTATCACGTGCTTTTAACATCCTATGGAGAAGGAGCATAGACACTGGGGTCATCCCGCAGTTACTAAAAACAACAGACAGCCCCACTCCACAAAGGGGGCAGTAAAGCAATAGCAAAGAACTACAGACCAATTATTATATACACTTGGAAAATCCTAGAGGGGTTAGTACCAAACTTGCACACAAAAATCACTCTCTATGAAAGCAAAACACTCGGCAGACTATGCAACATTCCCCAATGAAAAGCAGGGGTGCCACTAGCACGTTAAGAGACAACACAATAAGTGTCAGGGGCCCAAGACTGTTCAACTGCTTCCCAGCATACATAAAGGGGATTACCAATAGACCCCTGGCTGTCTTCAAGCAGGCACTGGACAGGCACCTAAAGTCGGTACCTGACCAGCCAGGCTGTGGTTCGTACGTTGGACTGCGTGCGGCCAGCAGTAACAGCCTGGTTGATAGGCCCTGATCCACCATGAGGCCTGGTCACAGACCGGGCTGCGGGGGTGTTGACCCTCGGAACTCTCTCCAGGTAAACCTCATTTATTTTCTCTACTTCAGATTCCTTAACCCTTTCAGGGTTTTTGACGTACTAGTACGGCTTACGCGCCAAGGCGTTTGACGTACTAGTACGCCTAAATTCTAGCACCCTCAAATCAAGCAGAAACAGGCTGGTAGGCCTAGATGCGAGAGAATGGGTCTGTGCGGTCAGTGTGCACAGTATAAAAAAAATCCTGCAGTACACAGTGCATAATGAGGGAAAAAAAACTCTGACCATGTTTTTGGTTTAAAACAGCGAATTTGCAGTCTATTTTCATATGGAATTTATGGTTATATTCTCGTTTTCTTGGTCTCATTTGACAGAATGGAAGATATATTAGAGAAATAGAGATAATTTTGATTGGTTTCTCGATGACAAGTGCCTAGAAATTGAGCGCAAAGTAGCGAAAATGTTCAATTTTTGGCAATGTTCAAGAGTAAACAAATCACGCCACGCATACAATTCACATCAACTGGCGAGTCTAATATTCTTGCAGAAGTGCACTGAGATTATTTATACCGTTTTTACAATGATGCAATAGTATACATAACAGTAAATCTTCAATTTTTTGTGAATAAAAATTCAAAATGGAAAGCAAAAGTAATGTAAGAGGGGCCTGGAGACGTGACTAATGAACAGATAAAATGTTATTTGAGTGCCAGGAATGTCTGTCTCGTTTATTCTGGACCCTATTTTGAAATTGGCATCTTTTGAAATTTGCATGAAATTGGCCAAATTGCCAATTTCTGACCACCTTATTGGGTAGTTGAAATCGGTAAATTGGCGGTTTCTTATACTCGATTTATAGAACAAATGAAATTCTAGCGAAATATCTATAATTGTAGTAGACTGAAACATTTGAATTTGCCGAAAATAGGGCTCAAAGTGGGCGAAATCGCCGATGCGTAAATAGCATCAATACCGCTAACTTCACGAAAGCATAATTCCGTTAGTTTTCAACCAAATTTCATAATTTTGGTGGCGTTATGATCGGAAAAAGATTCTCTATCATTTCGTAAGATTTTTTTTTTTTTTTTAAATGTTTCGACACTGAAACGGAGTTAAGAATCGGGGTCTCGACCCTGAAAGGGTTCATGTTGATGTTTAATCATGAACATGATTTATTCCAAAAAATTACAGCCTCTCCTCACTCAGCAACACACTCGTTTATCGATGACATGGTCTTATGATGGGCTCTCTGACCAGTATGCATACCTAAATAATGTATATTAGTAGGTTGGTAGACAGCAACCACCCAGGGAGGTACAGTAGAACCCCGAGTAACGGTCTGTCTGAATAACGATTTTTTCGTGTAAAGGTTGCTTTTTACGGTCAATATTTTTCTCGTGTAGCGGTTTTTACTCATGTAGCAGTCCATACCAGATCTGTCCACCTGCCTGCGCTTGCACGCCTAGCCGCGCAGGACACCAGTCTAGCATTGTTTACACTTGAGTGAAGAATACCCAGCGCGCTCTTTCAAACATTCACAATACATTTGTTGTGTTTATTGGTGGTTTAGTGATTGTCACTGTGAAATAAGTCACCATGGGTCCAAAGAAGCTTCCTAGTGGCACCCCTGTGGTAAAGAGAGTGAGGAACACCATCGAACTGAAGAAAGAGATTGTTGAAAAATATGAGTGGCATACGTGTGAGTGAGCTTGCCAGGATGTACGAAAAAAAACAATCTACTATCACCACTATCCTGGCAAAGAGAAAAGAAATCAAGGACGCTAATGTTGCAAAAGGGGTTGATATGTTAACGAAAAATAGATCGAAAACAGTGGATGAGGTTGAGAAGTTGTTGGGGGTGTGGATCAATGAAAAACAGATAGCGGGTGATAGTATTTCCACGGTGATAATTTGTGAAAAGGCAAGGCAGTTGCATGCAGATTTTGTCAAGACAATGCCTGCAACCAGTGCTGAGGAGAGTGATTTTAAAGCCAGCAGAGGCTGGTATGAGAGGTTTAAGAAATGTAGTGGCATACACAGTGTTGTGAGGCATGGTGAGGCAGCCAGCTCAGACAAATGGGCAGCTGAAAAGTTTGTGAGTGAATTTAAGGGGTATGTAGAGGCTGAAGAATTCCTCCCCCACTAGTGTTTAATTGTGATGAAACAGGCCTGTTTTGGAAGAAAATGCCAAACAGGACCTTCATTACTCGGGAGGAAAAGGCACTGCCAGGACACAAGCCTATGAAAGACAGGCTAACTCTCATGTTGTGTGCTAATGCCAGTGGTGATTGTAAAGTGAAGCCTTTACTGGTGTATCATGCAGAAAATCCCAGAGCCTTCAAGAAACACAATGTTAACAGGAATAATTTGTGTGTGAATATGAAGGCTAACAGTAAGGCATGGGTCAATAAGGACATTTTCGTGGAATGGTTGACTGGAGTGTTTGGCCCTAGTGTGAAGAAATACCTCCTGGAAAAGAAATTGCCACTCAAGTGCCTCCTGGTACTGGACAATGCTCCTGCTCATCCTCACAACTTAGAAGACTATTTGTCTGACAACTTCAGTTTCATCACAGTGAAGTTCTTGCCTCCTAACACCACTCCTCTCATCCAGCCCATGGACCAGCAGGTCATTGCAAACTTCAAGAAACTGTGCACCAAAGCAATGTTTCAAAGGTGATTTGACATAACCTCAGTCTCTGCATTGACCCTAAGAGAGTTCTGGAAATATCACTTCAATATCGTCCATTGCATAGGCCTTATAGGTAAGGCTTGGGAGGGAGTGACTTCCAGGACTTTGAACTCTGCTTGGAGACCACTGTGGCCGGAGTGTGTTGAAAAGAAGGATTTTGAAGGATTTGAGGCTGACCCTGTGCCTGTTGTGGAAGATATTGTGGCATTGGGGAACAGCCTGGGGTTGGAGTTGAGTGGTGAGGATGTGGAATAGTTTGTGGAGGACCACAGGGTAGAGCTAACAACTGAAGAGCAGCAACAGCTGGAACTGGAACAGCATCAGACCAGAGTTGAGGTTATTGATTCACAGGAGGAGGAAGAGGGAATTAAGGAGGTGCCTTCTTCACGGATTAAGGAAATTTGTTCCAAGTGGAATGATGTGCAAAGTTTTGTTGAGCAATTTCACCCTGAGCAAGCTGAAATGAGCCATCTATGTAACCAGTTCAGTGACAGAGCCTTGTTGCACTTCAGGAAAATGTTAAACAGGCGCCAGAAACAGAGGACTCTGGACAGTTATTTTCTGTGACAGGGTTCTAGTGACTCTCAAGCTGGTCTTAGTGGGATTAAAAGACAAAGAAGGGAAGTAAACCCAGAGAGGGACTTGTTACCTGAAGTCCTTTTGGTGGGGGATTCCCCTTCCAAACACTAACACCTCCCCCTGTCCTCCTCCCTATCTTCCAGATGCCAGCAACTCTTTTCAATAAAGGTAAGTAAATGTTATTTTAAATGTTTAATTATAAATTTAATACATATTACATACTATACTACTTTATATATACTATTTATAATTGTTTTGTGAATGTAAAAGTATATTTAATCTTTACAAAATTAATTTTTTGTGAATATTTTTGGATGTCTGGAACGGATTAATTGTATTTACATTATTTCTTATGGGAAATAAGGTTTCGAATTACGAATTTTTCGTGTTAAGGTCTAGCTCCTGGAACGGATTAAGATCGTTAGTCGAGGGACCACTGTACTACCGTCCTGCCAGGTGACTGTGAAACAGAAACCTGAAACTGTTTTACATGATGGTAGGATTGCTGGTCTCTTTTTTTTCTGTCTCATAAACACTCTGGATAACAGGTATATCTAGCTACTTCTACTTACACGTAGGTCACACTACACAGGCATGCACATGCATATACAGTGGACCCCCGAGTAACGAACAAAATTCATTCCAGAAGCCTGCTCAAGTGCCATTACCGAACGAATTTACTCCCTTAAGAAATAATGTCAAGTAGGTTAGTCCATTTCAGACCCCAAAAATACACTTACAAAAGCACTTACAATATTATACTTACATAATTGTACGCTTTCCGGGGTGTTCGTAACTCGGAGGTCCACTGTACAGTGGACCCCCGAGTTTCTGTCACCTCGGAAATCGAACAATTATGTAAGTTTAATATTGTAAGTGCTTTTGTATGTTATATACACTGATGGATCTAAACAGGAGTCTTCTGGCAGGGCTGCATCTGCTCTGGCTGCCACCTCCCTAGTTAAGAACAATAATAAATCTGTTGAACTAGGCATAAGAATTAACAACTGGGCATCTACACTGCAAACTGAATTGTTTGCAATCCTAATGGCACTAAAGCTAACATATGACACTGAGCTTGACTCTGTCATCATTACTGATTCTATGTCATCACTGAAGGCTCTTGACTCATATAATGACTAACAGCATGCTCATTGGAGAAGCCAGGTATAGATACTCAAAAAACCAGGACAAAGGAATTAATGTACAATTGCTATGGATTCCATCACACATTTGATTACTCCTTCATGATAAAGTTGATATGTTAGCCAAGAAGAGTACCCAGAAGGAAAATGTAGAATATAACTTTGGTATATCTGTGTCTAGCATTAGGAATAATATTAGGAGAGAAATAAATAATGAAAATGATTGCTATATGAATGCAGTTAGAAGCCTGAGTAGATCTATAACCCACTATGATAACATGAACATAGATAAGTATGTTTATGGAGCAACTTTCAATGTGAACAGACTGACTGATGTTGTAGCGGCCAGGCTTAGGCTTGGCTACAAGTACTTCTGGCAGTTTGGGAGACACACAGATGATGACCAAACTAAATGCAAATTATGTGATCAGGCATATGGTCACTGTCTTGAACACTATGTGCTTAACCCTTAAACTGTCCACACGTAGATATACGTTCACTCGCGTAGCTGACCGAATATTTTGAAAAAAAAAAATCATTTTTTTTTTTAAATGAAGAGCACATTTTTATAAACAGGATAGGCTAAAAAATAAAATTTGGGCCAGTACTTACTGAGATATAAGCCCGCCAATTTGGTACTGGATGCTCACCTGGACGGCAAACTTTCAAGTCCTGCCGCGTTGCAAGAAGTATTGTGGGATATACTTTTTTTCTAGTTTTTATTTTAATTTATATAACTTTTATGTTCTGATAATTACAATTTACAATAGTTCTTGTGATTTCATAGCCAATCTTTGTTCTAACACTAATATTATGTACTGAAATAGTACTCAAATAGTCACAATCACACCAACAGGTGAACATATTCACCTTCCTTGGTCATTTACTATTGTCTATAAATATATATGAAGTATTTATAGGTCCCAGCAATGTTTTAGACATCCAGGAGTATATATGAAACTCCTTGAAGAATGGTGTGTTGACAAGTGTCAGATAACTACTGATAAGGCAGTGACATTGATGAATGAATGTGTGCAGGGAACCCTTGCTTTTTCACTCTGTCTATCTGTCTGTCTGTCTGTCTGTCTATCTGTCTGTCTATCTGTCTGTCTGTCTATCTGTCTGTCTGTCTATCTGTCTGTCTGTCTGTCTGTCTGTCTGTCTGTCTGTCTATCTGTCTGTCTGTATCTGTCTATCTGTCTGTATCTGTCTGTCTATCTGTCTAGCTCTGCTTATCTGTCTTTCTGTCTGCCTGTGTGCCTGGAGTATATGAAACTCCTTGAAGAATGGTGTGTTGACAAGTGTCAGATAACTCTTGACAGCCCAGTGACATTTGATAAATGTCAGCAGCGCTGGAGGGAACCCTCCCTTTTTCAATATCTGTCTGTCTGTCTATCTGTCTGTCTGTCTGTCTATCTGTCTGTCTGTCTGTCTATCTATCTGTTTGTCTAGCTCTGCTTATGTCTGTCTAACTCTGCTTATCTGTCTGCCTGTGTATGTCTTTCTGTCTGCTTGTCTCAGTCTTAGAGTGTGTCTCGTAAGCCAACAGGTATTATACGCGATGCAGAAGTGACGATGCGATGCGTATTACTTGCCAGGGGTTTCCATGCTTATTATGTATTATATCTACAAGCATTGTATAGCACATTGCCTGGAATTTTTGGGTTATCCTAGGTAATTTACACTATGTATAATAACTGTACTTATGTGTACATGTGAGAGAGAGACAGAGATATAGGACATATAGATATAGATAGATATATAGACAGACAAAAATATAGACAGACAAAGATATACAGACAAAGATATAGACAGACAAAGATATAGACAGACAAAAATATAGACAGATAGATATAGACAGATAAAGATATAGACAGACAAAGATATGGACAGATAGAGATATAGACAGATAGAGTTATAGACAGATAGAGAGACAGCCAGAAACAGCCAAAGCCAGCCAGCCTGCCGAATACATAAGAACATAAGAAAGAAGGAACACTGCAGCAGGCCTACTGGCCCATGCAAGGCAGGTCCATGTCACCCCCCAACTTAGACCAATGACCCACCTAGTCAGGTCACATCCTCTGAAGGAAGAAGCATGACATCAGACATAGTAGCACAAGCTTGTCAGGTCCAACTCACACCCACCCACAGCCACTCATGTATTTATCTAACCTATTTTTACTTTCCTCTTAAAAGAGGAGTGTTAATGCGACATAACATCATTGAATCCCTGGTGTTTGCCACACTATTTGCTCTAGCTGGCACTCAATCGAACTGGTGCTCCCACAAGGTACTAAGTGGTCCCCGATTTTTTTAATACTGTGCACACTGAGGGCACAGACCCATTCTCTCATGTCTAGGCCTATCGCACTAAATTTGAACGAATGTAAAATAAAACGTAGATGTACGTTCGGTCAGCTACGCGCGTGAACATATATCTACGTGTGGACAGTTTAAGGGTTAATTGTCCACTTACTGAGGAATATAGAGATAGACAGTATAATAACCTATGTGACATGTCAAGATATCTTATTAATGAAAATAAGATACCAGTTATACTAAGTAAATTTCCTAAATTTGCTTGTAACAGATAAGTGAACTGTAGATATAAATCCAAATCTAATCTCCATGAATGTGCCTATCTGTGCTCATGATAACGTGAGCATAGATGGGCATGTTTGTGGAGCAACTTGCAATGTGAACAGACTGACTGATGTTGTAGTGGCCTGGCTTAGGATTGGCTACAGGTACTTCTGGCAGTTTGGGAGAGACAGATGATGATCAAACTAAATGCAAATTATGTGATCAGGTATATGGTCACTGTCTTGAACACTATGTGCTTAATTGTCCACTTATTGAGGAATACAGAGATAGACAGTATAATAACCTATGTGACATGTCAAGATATCTTATTAATGAAAATAAGATACCAGTTATACTAAGCAAATTTCCTAAATTTGCTTGTAACAGATAAGTGAAATGTAGATAAATCCAAATGTACAATTGTTAACCCTTTTGGGGCCTAGTGCCTAGACCTTTTGTGTATCCATATGCTCTTGCGCTACCGTCCACAGGATGGATATGAGGTGCACAATAAACTAGCCACTTCGGTGGCAAAATCTAATCTGTAGTATGCTACTTGCTTAGCGACAAATTTGTTTACCAACGTGGTCTTAGGAACAGAACTTCGTCATTAAGTGAGGAGAGGCTGTATATATACTTTTCAATGTTTTTTCTATATTAAGGGTGGGCTTATTTGTTACCATCTGGGTGTAAACCCTTTTTGAATCTTCATTAGTCAGGGCCTTAGGAAGTCAGAGCATGCTCACAGAGGGAAAATTCCTAGGAATCCACCTTGACAGTAGTCTTAAATTCCAAACACACATACAACAAATTTCCAAGAAAATCTCAAGGACAGTAGGTATATTATCTAAGATACGCTATTATGTGCCTCAACCAGCTCTCATTGCACTATATCATTCTCTTATCTACCCTTATCTCACCTATGGAATCTGTGCATGGGGCTCAACAACATTAAATCACCTTAGACCACTCATAACCCAGCAAAAGGCTGCAGTCAGGATGATAACAAATTCCCACTCTAGACAGCATACTCCACCTATATTCAGAACCTTAAAACTACTCACCATAAAAATATTCATACCTATTCATGTGCCTTCTACATACATAAAACTCTACATGCTAATATCAACCCTGCGCTCAGAATTCTCCTCAACAACTTTAATAGGTCCCACGAACATGACACAAGACACAGATCACTATTTGACATACCCCGAGTCCATACTAACCAATGTAAAAATTCTATGCACATAAAGGGCCCCAGAATCTGGAATTCATTACCAGTAAATATCAAGTTAACCTTGTCGGAAAATCAATTCAAGACTCTTCTCAAAAATCACCTACTCACCCTATACTAAATACTCATACTGTAACAAACTTCCAAACAAAATATTATTTTACTTAAGATGATCTCAATTTGATATGTTCATCCTCCTTAACACTTGTTGCAATTTCATATCATCATATTGTCATTTAAAATCTTATAGTATCATCATTTTCTTAATTTGAAATAAAATATATATCTAGAAGAAACTCTAAAAACAATTTCTAGTATTGTTATTATACTAGTATAGCATCAACATACTGTAACTTGAAATAAATTATACAACTAGATTAAACTCAACCAATTTCTCTTGTATTGTCTTTTAATAGTATGTATAACCATATAATAATTTAAATAATACAGAACTAGAATAAACTCAATCAATTTCTTTAGCATTAAGTACTTAGTGAATAAGTCTCTAGAATAAACTGCCCCTAATGCCATGGCATGCCAGTGGCTCTCCTTGCATTACAGTTTTATAATTGTTTTATAATTGTAACTACCAATAACATTGTACACTTGTAACATGCATAGAAATAAAAATTATTATTATTATTATTAACAACAGTGATGACAATGATGATGATGTTGATGATGATAAATAATAATAATCTTTATTTCTACATGAGACAATTATTACAGACCTAGCTAACATCACTGGTATACTATATAGAAAGCCCCTGGTTTTGCAGAGCATTTTGGGCAACTCAGGATAATCTTGCTCCCCAGGATGCAACTCACAAGTCATATAACTGAAAGCATTGGGATGTGGCTCAGGTTGTGGTACTAGTCTTTGGCTCATGTCTTAAGAACCTGGGTTTAGTTCTGGCACAACTGGAGACACTGGGCATGTTTCCTTACAAATGATGCCCCTGTTCACCCAGCAGAAAGCAGGTATCTGGGTTAACATTAACCCACTGCTGTGTGTCGCATGCTGGGAACGCAGTCACAATACAAGGCACAAGGCACTCTTCGACATACCTCGTGTCAGTCTTACACTATGCAAAAATGCAATGCACATAAAGGGCTTGAAGATCTGGAATTCACTACCTGAACCAGAAAAGGATCCCCTGACAACATATAAATTTAGGACTTTGCTTAAAAATCATCTCATCTCTCAATACTAACCAAACCAACCAAAACAACTTCTAATCAGTTATTATATTATATGACCTCTAGTCTATTAAACATCTGCCAATCCATGAAATATTACTGCTTGAACCATTAATTGTAATATTGTTTTTATTATGTGCAACTTCAAGATTAATATTTATAAACCTCCACCTTGACTACCTCAAATTACAGTGGACCCCCGGAAATCGAACATTCTTCATTCCAGAATGCTGTTCAAGTGCTGCTACCAAACAAATTTATTCCAATAAGGAATGATGTAAATTAGATTAGTCCGTTTCAGACCCCAAAAAATACACCTATAAAAGCACTTACAATAATAAACTTACATAAAAGGGCGAGTTGGGAGTGTTCGATTTCCAAGGGTCCACTGTTACCTGGAGTATACCTGGAGAGAGTTCCAGGGGTCAACGCCCCTGCGGCCCGGTCTGTGACCAGGCCTCATGTTGGATCAGAGCCTGATCAACCAGGCTGTTACTGCTGGCCGCACGCAGTCCAACGTACGAACCACAGCCTGGCTGGTCAGGTACCGACTTTAGGTGCCTGTCCAGTGCCTGCTTGAAGACAGCCAGGGTTTGTTGGTAATCCCCTGATGTATGCTGGGAGGCAGTTGAACAGTCTTGGGCCCCTGACACTTATTGTGTTGTCTCTCAATGTGCTAGTGGCACCCTGCTTTTCATTGGGGGGATGTTACATCGCCTGCCGAGTCTTTTGCTTTCGTAGGGAGTGACTCGTGTGCAAGTTTGGTACTAATCCCTCGAGAATTTTCCACGTGTATATAATAATGTATCTCTCCCGCCTGCGTTCTAGGGAGTACAGGTTTAGGAGCTTCAAGCGTTCCCAGTAATTGAGGTGCTTTATCGCAGTTATGCATGCCGTGAAGGTTCTCTGCACATTTTCTAGGTCAGCAATTTCACCTGCCTTGAAAGGTGCAGCTAGTGTGCAGCAATATTCCAGCCTAGATAGAACAAGCGACCTGAAAAGTGTCAACATGGGCTTTGTATCCCTGGTTTTGAAGGTTCTCATTATCCATCCTGTCATTTTTCTAGCAGATGCGATTGCTACGGTGTTATGGTCCTTGAAGGTGAGGTCCTCTGACATGATCACTCCCAGGTCTTTGACATTAGTTTTTAGCTCTATTGTATGGTTGGAATTAGTTTTGTACTCCGATGAGATTTTAATTTCCTCACGTTTTCCGTATCTGAGTAATTGAAATTTCTCATCATTGAACTTCATATTGTTTTCTGCAGCCCATTTAAAGATTTGGTTTATGTCTGCTTGGAGTCTTGCAGTGTCTTCAACGGTGGACACTGTCATACAGATTCGGGTGTCATCTGCAAAGAAAGACACTGCACTGTGGCTTATATCCCTGTCTATGTCCGATATGAGGATGAGGAACAGGATGGGAGCTTGTGGAACAGCTTTTCACCGTAGCCGCCTCAGACTTTACTCTGTTGACTGTTGACTACTACTCTTTGTGTTCTACTTGTTAGGAAATTATAGATCCATCTACCAACTTTTCCTGTTATTCCTTTATCACGCATTTTGTGTGCTATTACACCATGGTCACACTTGTCAAAGGCTTTTGCAAAATCTGTGTATATTACATCTGCATTCTGTTTGTCTTCTAGAGCATCCAGAACCTTGCCGTAGTGGTCCAGTAGTTGAGACAGACAGGAGCGACTTGCTCTACACCCATGCTGCCCTGGGTTGTGTAATTGATGGGTATCTAGATGAGTGGCGATCTTGCTTCTTAGAACCCATTCAAAGATTTTTATGATATGGGACGTTAGCGCTATTGGTCTGTAGTTCTTTGTTATTGCTTTACTGCCCCCTTTGTGGAGTGGGGCTATGTCTGTTGTTTTTAGTAACTGCGGGACGACCCCAGTGTCCATGCTCCCTCTCCATAGGATGTTAAAAGCACATGATAGGGGCTCCTTGCAGTTCTTGATGAACACGGAGTTCCATGAGTCTGGGCCTGGAGCGGAGTGCATGGGCATGTCATTTATTGTCTTTTCGAAGTCATTTGGCGTCAGGGTAATGTCAGATAGGCATGCACATACATATATACACATACATATACATACACACACACAGGGAGAGCAGAGACCAAGTAGCGGACAGCGAAGAGGCGGGGCCAGGAGCTGAGTCTCGACCCCTGCAACCACAATTAGGTGAGTACACGTGGTAATGCTTTATTTACAGGGAGCAAAGTCAGGGTATTTTTCCAGAATGGTCTGTAATATACCACTGTGGATAAAATACTTTGACATATCTTGAACATTTCTGAGGGAGTTGTCTCTGAATTCATTAATTTTATCGCACTCCAGTACATAATGACGCAGGGTGTGACAATAGTCCATCTGGCAAAGTTTACATTTCGTTTGCCATGGCATGTCAGCGGCTCTCCTTGCACTCAATTTACATTGTAACTACCAATACCTATGTAATCTGCAATCTGCAATGAAATAAAATTTACTTTACTTACTTTACTTACTTTACATATGCTGTATATTTTTAATCCTACAATTATATTCTGTATATCACAACAACACTGAAACCAACCATCTACACAATGTATGTACACAATAAATTAATGTCTTGCCTTCACGTAATGACAATGGAACCATCCACATATATACGGCTCTATTATTATTACATTACATTGACTCGGTATCCCTGGATACCAACCGCTATCCCTCCCACTCCCCACCCCACCCTTCCCCCACCTTCACCTCACATAACAACAGGGTATAGAACAGACTTTAGATATACATAACTATTTTCTATCACCTGATGCAACAGGCTAAATATACAGTGGTACCTCGAGTTACGATGGTCCCCAAAATCGCCCTTTTATGTAAGTTTATTTTTTTAAATGCTTTTGTAAGTATATTTTTGGGGGTGTAAAAGGACTAGTCTATTTTACATTATTCCTTATGGGGATAAATTCGTTTGGTAATGGCACTTGAACAGCATTCTCGAACGAAAAAATATCGTAACTCGAGGTACCACTGTACTTGCTCCAAAACATCATGGATCTATGTACCACATTACTATCTGCTTTTTAATCAACAGATTTCCACACCAAAACTATTTTATCGCTGAACACAACATCTCTGATAATTATAGCCATGGCATTAACCCTTTGGGGGTCCAAGGGGGGTCTCTGAAACTCGTTCTCAGGGTCCACAATTTAAAAAAATAAAAATTATTTTTCTTATGGAATGATAGAGATCTTTTTCCGATCATAACGCCACAAAAATTATGAAATTTGATCGAAAACTAACGGAATTATGCTTTCGCGAAGTTTGCGGTAGCCATGACACTTACGCATCGGCGATTTCGCCCACTTCGAACCCTATTTTCGGCACATCGCAATGTTTCAGTCTACTAAAATTATAGCTATTTCGCTAGAACTCCATTTCTTCTATCGATTGAGTACAAGAAACCGCCTATTTACCAATTTCAACTACCCAAAATAGTGGTCAGAAAATGGCAATTTGGCCAATTTCACACAAATTTCAAACAATGCCAATTTCAAAATAGGATCCATAATAAACAAGACAGACATTCCTGGCACTAAAATAACATCTTCTCTGTCCATTAGTTACGTCTCAAGGCCCCTCTTACATTACTTTTGCATTCCATTTTGAATTTTTATTCTCACAAAAAAATAAAAGATTTATTGTTATGTATACAACTGCATCATTGTAAAAATGGTATAAATAATATCAGAGCACTTGTGCATGAATATCAGACTCGCCAGTTGATGTGTATTGGACGCATGGCTTGATTTGTTTACTCTTGAACATTGTCAAAAATCGAACATTTTTGCTATTTTGAGCTCAATTTCAAGGTACTTGTTATTGACAAACCAATCAAAATCATCTCTATTTCTGTAATATATCTTCCATTCTATCAAATAAGAACAAGAAAACGAGAATACAACAATAAATACTATACGAAAATAGACTGCAAAGTCGCTGTTTTAAATAAAAAAACACGGTCAGAGTTTTTTTTCCTCATTATACTGTGTGGTGCAGGAATTTTTATACTGCGCACACTGACCACACAGACCCATTCTATCACATCTAGGCCTAACAGCCTGTTCTGCTTGATTTGAGGGCGCTAGAATTTAGGCGTACTAGTACGTCAATAACCCCAGTGCGTAAGACGTACTAGTCGACCAAAACCCGAAAGGGTTAACCTTGCTCATGACTTTCGTGCATCTTTAAAACAAAATAAGGTTAATCAACCCTTATCCACATACACGTGCAGTATCTTCTGCATTGCCTCTAGGTAAGCCCCTTTAATTCACCCTTTGAATATATGAACAAAAATGAATAAAGCATAATAAAGAAAATGATACCCCTACCCAGTCACCCCCGTCTCCCCACCCCTCTTTCATTCTTTTGCTACCTACCTCTATGCACCACACCCTCCACAAAACGTCATGCGTCCCCGTGACATACATCGCTTGAGTCACCCGTCACCTCACCACCCCACCCACCCTCCCCCACGCTTCTAACCATTTTCCACATCCTCAAGCGTATCCTATCTACCCTTTCATCCACCACTTACTTCCACCTGCAGACAAGCCCATTTAAGAGAATCCCCTCACCTCACCCCTAGTAAATCCCTGATCGTCATATTCCTATAGCTTTCCGAGAAAAGAACATCCCACAACCTCCCATAAATTACCCTATTCCTACATCTTGTGCGATACATGCTACCGCTATGGCCCTAATCCGACATCCCCGTCACCTCCCTCATCACCCATGACACATACAGGAAATCCGCCATGACATACAACAACGCCCGCCTTACGGCCCCACCCACACCCCCAATATCCAAACTCAATGCCTGTAATGTCTGTATACCCCCCTCCCAACATACGAATAACCCTCCCAATCCACACCCTTACGGTATTCAAACTCTCACAGAAGTAAATGGCATGATAAGCTGTTTCCTCCATTCCACACCTGCTACACGCTGATGCCCCTACCAATCCCATCTTAAACAGTATAGCCTTTGAAGCTACCACTCCATGCAAGAACCTAACGATCACCTCCCTTACCTTCGCCCTCAATTTCATCTTAGTCAACCCCCCATATCCCCTCCCAGTCATACACCGGATACTCCGCAACCCCCACTACTACTTCCCTTGCCTCCCCTACCTTCCCCAATACACTTGCCCTTACCCTCCCAGGTTCCCTCACTGCTAATAACCACCGCAACCAATCCTCACATTGCTTCAATTCCTTTCCCTTCCACCACCTTCGCAGGTCTTTCATCACCCTGCCCACCTTGCACCCCTCTCCCCACCTGTCCTCACATAGCATTGCTTCACATACATGCACCTCACTCGCGTGTCTATTGATATCAACCCCAATCCCCCTAACCTCACCCTTTGCATCACCACTTCCTTACATAACCAATGTTTACCATAACCCCATACATACCTTAAGACCTTTTTTTCCAAATCCCTCACATCCTCCGTCATCAACGGGAAAACCGCTGCAGTATGCCATAATCTACTATACACAATCGTATTCACTACAATCACACGCTGCTGCAAAGCTAGATCCCCCGGCCTCCATCCCCCATCCTAAGCATAGCCCCTCCCACCACGTCTGACGAATTTACTCTCCTAGCTTCCTGCGTGTCATTCATATAAACAATCCCACAAATCTTTAACCGCTCCACCACTGGCCACCCGTACTTCACCCCCAGACCCCCTCCCACCCAATTACCTACCTCCAACAACTTAGACTTGGTCCCATTGACTGACATACCTGTCGCTTTCCCAAATATACTTATAATCCTTCCCACATTACTTAGGCCCTCTTCTCCTCCCACCAAGACAGTTGTGTCATCTACATACCCCACTATACCAGTGGCACATCCTCTTTCCTCACGCCCCTCCCGTACCCCTTCCGCAATCAGGCTATAAAAAGGGTTCTGTAGACATGCAAACAGAATTTGCGACACAGGGCACCCCTGTCGAAAACCCTTTCCCATCCTAACTTCTTTCCCTATACAGTGGTACCTCGAGTTACGATATTTTTTCGTTCAAGATTGCTGTTCAAGTGCCATTACCAAACGAATTTATCCCCATAAGGAATAATGTAAAATAGACTAGTCTTTTTACACCCCCAAAAATATACTTACAAAAGCATTTAAAAAAATAAACTTACATAAAAGGGCGATTTTGGGGACCATCGTAACTCGAGGTACCACTGTACGTCCATTGATTTGCACTCTCACACACGCGTCCGTATACAACGTCTCTGCCCAACCTACTATTTCCTCCCCATACCCCTGCCTACGCATAAACTCCCATAACATATCTCTTTCTACACTGTCATACGCCGCTCTCCAGTCCAGGCCCAGCACTCCCCCTCCCTCTCTACCCTCTATAAACTCCCTGATCCTCCCATGCCCATTATTCATACTGCGACCTGGGATTCCATACTGCCCCTGCTCAATGACACCATGTAGCACACTTTTCATTCTATTACCCAACACTTTAACAAAAATTTTAATAGTCAGCACACATCATCGAGAGCGCTCTATAATCCCGGATTGTCACCCCACCCTCACCCTTTTTTACTGACACTACCACCCCTGTGCGCTGCGTACTTCCCATACTTCCTGTCTCTTTCATCCGATTGAACAAACGAACCATACATTCCTTTACACTCCCCCAATTCATCAAATAGAAATCATTGGGGATACCATCTATACTCGGCATTTTCTTTCTGCTCATACCCTGTACCGCCATCTACACCTCATCCTCAGTAATCACCCCCTCCATCCCCTCTCTATCTTCCCTCCCCATTCCCCTTGAAATACTCTCCACTAAGATTCGCCCCTCCCTCCCCCCACCCTCACCCTTTTGCAGATTACACTCAAACCACTTGTCTAGATATATGCTCATCGCCTCTGTTGTTTCCAACCTTTGCCCTTCCACATACCCATTCACCTCATTACCCACCTCCAACCCCATTATAGTCATTCCCCTCTGCCTTTTCCCAAAATTCCCCAAGACATGTGCAGATGGCCTGTCACCCCATAACACATCACAGATACTAGTGGCAGGAAAAAAACCCCCCATACCACCAATCCAACTACATTCATCTTTGCTAATATACAGGGTCTAAAGCCAGCAACAAACAACAAGATACCTTACATTCGTGGACTGCTTACAGAGTCAAATGCTATGTTTGCAGCTTTCACAGAGACCCACATAAGAGATCACTTGGACAATAATAATAATAATAATAATAATAATTTTTATTTGGACAAGATACAAAGAATTACATTTGGTTATTGAGATTACATGAGATGTACATGCCAAAAGCCCCTAGTATGCAGGGCATTTTGGGCAGACTTAAAATTAACTTAAAACTAAATTGTAAGAATTTTTGTAGATAGTATACAATGAATATAGGTGAGTATTTAAGCTATGAAATTTGAACATAGTTTTGTACTTTTGTCTTCATTATAAAATTAAATAAATCAGATTAAACAAATTAAAGCAATAATAATAATAAAATAATAAAAAGTTATGGTTGATAATTTATAAAATAAGTAAAGTTGCATATCTAAGTTTTAAAGTTTGAATATAAGTTGAACATATCAATTAATTGTAGCAATTTATTGCAGCAATGCAACTAATTGAGTGAGATAACAATTTAAAACAATTAATTGCATTGCAGTTAGTTTACGTGGTCATTATAATGTAAGTATTGTGGGAATAATTAGCTAAGTAAGTATTATTCATAACAGGTTTTACATTCATTCATTCGTTCATTCATACATTACATTGACTTTAAAGTCAGGTTTTACGTTAAGTGATTATTCTACTTTGCTGGGAATGGTTGATATGTAGCAATTAGCTTTGGGTGAGAAGGTGGTTTTTTAGCATCGTTTTGAATTGGGGTACAGGTAGGGTTTCTTTGGCAATGACAGGTAATGAATTCCAAATTTTCGTGCCTTTTATGTGCATTGAGTTTTTACATATGGAATATGGATCATGGGCTACAACCTATACAGGTGTGACAGAGTGAACAGGCAAAAAGGGGGGGTTGGCCTGTATATCACAGAGTCACTTATATGTTCAGAACTACTAAATGCCTCAAATGATGTAGTTGAAGTATTAGCAATAAAGGTCGAGAATCAAAACCTGGTCATCATGGTTGTCTACAAGCCCCCGGATGCAACGTCCCAACAATTCCAGGAACAGCTTCTGAAAATTGACCACTGTCTGGAAAATCTTCCAGCTCCTGCCCCCAACATCTTGCTACTGGGGGATTTCAACCTCAGGCACCTAAAATGGAGGAACATTGCAAACAATGTGGTAGCAGAGATAACACCAGGAGGCAGCTCAGATGAAAATTCACACATGCATGAACTTTTAAATCTCTGCACCAAGTTCACCTTAAACCAGCATATAGTAAAGCCCACAAGATTAGAGAATACGCTTTACCTCATCTTCACCAACAATGATGATCTGATACGAAATGTCATCATATCAAAAACAATATACTCAGATCACAACATAATAGAGGTCCAGACATGCATGGGGGGAGCCCCAGATCAACAAAATGTGATCAGCCGCAAGGGAGCCTTCTCCAAATTCAACTTCAATATCAAAAACATAAGGTGGGACCAAGTAAACCAAGTCCTAAATGATATAAACTGGGAAGATTGCCTAAGCATCACGGATCCTAACCTATGTCTAGACCAAATTAACTCTGTGTCATTAGAGGTTTGCTCAAGGCAAATTCCCTTAAGGAAAAGGAGGAGAAGATGCAAACTAGAAAGAGAGAGGCGCTCCCTATACAGGCGAAGGCAAAGAATAACAGAGCGGCTACAGGAGGCCAATATATCTGAAATACGTAGGGAGACACTAGTCAGAGAAATAGCAAACATCGAATTAAAACTAAAGGAATCCTACAGGAATCAAGAAATGCGGGAAGAACTAAAAGCTATAAATGAAATTGAAAGAAACCCAAAGTATTTCTTTTCTTATGCAAAATCAAAGTCGAGAACAACATCCAGTATTGGGCCCCTACTTAAACGGGATGGGTCCTACACAGATGACAGCAAGGAAATGAGTGAGTATGACTCAGTTTTTAGCGAGCCACTAACCAGACTGAAAATCAAAGACATAAATGAATTTTTTATAAGAGTGCCACAGAACTTGACAGACACATGCCTATCTGACATCACCACGACGCCAAATGACTTCGAAAAGGCAATAAATGACATGCCCATGCACTCCGCTCCAGGCCCAGACTCATGGAACTCCGTGTTCATCAAGAACTGCAAGAAGCCCATATCACGTGCTTTTAACCTCCTATGGAGAGGGAGCATGGACATTGGGGTCGTCCCGCAGTTACTAAAAACAACAGACATAGCCCCACTCCACAGAGGGGGCAGTAAAGCAATAGCAAAGAACTACAGACTAATAGCGCTAACGTCCCATATCATAAAAATCT
This sequence comes from Cherax destructor, assembly GCA_009830355.1. Lineage (NCBI taxonomy): Eukaryota > Metazoa > Arthropoda > Malacostraca > Decapoda > Parastacidae > Cherax > Cherax destructor. The sequence goes on from WNWK01016078.1 coordinate 39,590, forward strand.
TTGAAAGGGTTCTAAGAAGCAAGATCGCCACCCATCTTGATACTCATCAATTACACAACCCAGGGCAGCATGGGTTTAGAGCAGGCCGCTCCTGTCTGTCCCAACTACTGGACCACTACGACAAGGTCCTGGATGCTCTAGAAGACAAACAGAATGCAGATGTTATATACACAGACTTTGCAAAAGCCTTTGACAAGTGTGACCATGGTGTAATAGCACACAAAATACGTGATAAAGGAATAACAGGAAAAGTTGGTAGATGGATCTATAATTTCCTAACAAGTAGAACACAAAGAGTAGTAGTCAACAGAGTAAAGTCTGAGGCAGATACTGTGAAAAGCTCTGTTCCACAAGGCACAGTACTTGCTCCCATCCTGTTCCTCATCCTCATATCGGACATAGACAGGGATATAAGCCACAGTGCTGTGTCTTCCTTTGCAGATGACACCCGATCTGATGACAGTGTCCACCGTTGAAGACACTGCAAGACTCCAAGCAGACATAAACCAAATCTTTAAATGGGCTGCAGAAAACAATATGAAGTTCAATGATGAGAAATTTCAATTACTCAGATACGGAAAAAGTGAAGAAATTAAATCTCATCGGAGTACAAAACTAATTCAAACCACACAATAGAGCGAAAAACTAATGTCAAAGACCTGGGAGTGATCATGTCAGAGGATCTCACCTTCAAGGACCATAACACCGTAGCAATTGCATCTGCTAGAAAAATGACAGGATGGATAATGAGAACCTTCAAAACCAGGGATGCCAAGCCCATGTTGACACTTTACAGATCGCTTGTTCTATCTAGGCTGGAATATTGCTGCACACTAACTGCACCTTTCAAGGCGGGTGAAATTGCTGACCTTGAAAATGTGCAGAGAACCTTCACGGCATGCATAACTGCGATAAACCACCTCAATTACTGGGAACGCTTGAGGTTCCTAAACCTGTACTCTCTAGAACGCAGGTGGGAGAGATACATTATTATATACACATGGAAAATTCTCGAAGGCTTAGTACCAAACTTGCACACAAAAATCACTCCCTACGAAAACAAAAGACTCGGCAGGCGATGTAACATCCCCCAATGAAGAGCAGGGGTGCCACTAGCACGTTGAGGGACAACACAATAAGTGTCAGGGGCCCAAGATTGTTCAACTGCCTCCCAGCATACATCAGGGGGATTACCAACAAACCCCTGGCTGTCTTCAAGCAGGCACTGGACAGGCACCTAAAGTCGGTACCTGACCAGCCAGGCTGTGGTTCGTACGTTGGACTGCGTGTGGCCAGCAGTAACAGCCTGGTTGATCAGGCTCTGGTCCAACATGAGGCCTGGTCACAGACTGGGCCGTGGGGGCGTTGACCCCTGGAATTCTCTCCAGGTAAACTCTCTCCAGGTATCATGATAAGTGGCTTTCATTGTACTTAGCAAATCAAAATTGTAATTAAACATTGTAACCTTTACAAAGAAATAAAATCTTTATCTTTATCTTTATCTAAGAGGATCAAAGGAACACAATGTAAATAAGCAAGTGGCTTTTTGTTATCCTGGGTTATTATTCGTTTGGTTTAGTAATATGAATAAAATTTCCTTCCAATCTAAATTATGTTGCTGGATAACTGGTGGTCATAACATGTTCACGCTGACGACCACAATAGAAATAAGTCACTTATGTGTACCTGTGTCTAGATAAACTTACTTCCTGGATAACACCATCAGGTCTATGTTAAGTCAGTGATGTTGCTGGACACCAAGAAAAAATATAAGATAAATCATACTATGCAAATTACTTAATTATCTCTCGAGGACCCAAGGATAGTTGAAAAACTGTAAATAATACTCTGACATCAACAACTAAAATAGAAATTTGCAATAAATAACCACGTGTAATTTGCAACATTTGAATTTTAAATTTCCATAATATTAGGCGATCACATCAGAATGAAAGGGAATCGATAGTAACTATGGAATAAAAAGTTGTGTGAATGGTACACTATCCCACCGTTCATAACAGTTACCAAGAAGACTCAAGACACCACAAAGACGAGGATGGTAATAGCAAAATGTGAAACTTCTTGTTGTTGTTGTTAGTGTTGCTGAGGTTAAGGGCTACTAAAGCTTACGCCTTATTGAGCCATGCTTCCCTGGGGTCCGGGAATATATGTATATAATAATAATAATAATGACGATGATGACCGAGAGCGTATGACAGAGCTGCGGCAAACTGACTGGGAAAAAATTGTCAATGGTCTCAATGCTCACACCCCACTTAGCCGGGCATGGAGGGACATAAATAGAATTAAGGGGATTCATTCCCTAGAATGTTTGTTCCTCATTACTCTGTAATTTGTTCATGATTGGAAAATAAGATAAGATAAGATCAAATTTCTTCGGATTTTTAACCCCGGAGGGTTAGCCACCCAGGATAACCCAAGAAAGTCAGTGCGTCATCGAGGACTGTCTGTCTTATTTCCATTGGGGTCCTTAATCTTGTCCCCCAGGATGCGACCCACACCAGTCGACTAACAACCCAGGTACCTATTTGCTGCTAGGTGAACATGACAACAGGTGTAAGGAAACACGTCGAAATGTTTCCACCTGCCGGGAATCGAACCCGGGCCCTCCGTGTGTGAAGCGAGAGCTCTAGCCACAATTACCTTTGTAACTGTCATGATTGTGACCAGCTCTATCTGGAGCTCATTACCTTTGTAACTTGTCATGATTGTAAGCAGCTCTACCTGGAGCTCATTACCTTTGTAACTTGTCATGATTGTGACTAGCTCTACCTGGAGCTCATTACCTTTGTAACTTGTCATGAGTGTGACCAGCTCTACCTGGCGCTCATTACCTTTGAAACTTGGTCATAATTGTGACCAGATCTAGTTCATTACCGCTGTAACTTGTTCAGTTATCAAAACTTTGGAGTCCAGTCAATGGACCCATTATGTACCTCTGTAATCATTTGACTACCGCCCACAGGATGGGTATGGGGTGCATAATAAAGATATTAAACTAAAAACTCATCCTTTACATAGGGTGAATGAGCTAGTCAGTGCTTGGGCTGCTACATCTAGCTATGCCAATCTTCCCAGTACCACACAGGCAAAATTAAATGACAAATATGATGTATTAATACTGGTAGAAATACGACAATATGTTAAGTAAGGACACAATGCACTATGTGACATTTTATTGTGGCAACGTTTCGCTCTCCAGGAGCTTTTTCAAGCCTTTACAAAAAAGCTCCTGGAGAGCGAAACGTTGCCACAATAAAATGTCACATTAGTTGCATTTGTGTCCTTTTACTTGACAAATATGATGTAAGGGAGAGACTCGTTTGTTTTATGCTCAGCAATTAACATGACTGTAACATTCCTTTCACTAACTTTGAACTTGATGCAGCACTAACTAAGGGCAACTCCACGTCGCCTGGTGAGGATGGTATTACTTACAACATACTCAGATTGCTGTGTCGAGTAGTCGAGTACCAGGTAATCCTTTACTTGAATTATATAACATGAGCTATGTAACTGGGGAGCTTCCTAAATCTTGGACCAACAGCCTCATCATTCCCATCCCTAAGCCCAATCAACAAAATGCTTTTCGCCCTATATCTCTTACTAGCTGCTTATGCAAAACATTTGAGAGGATGATTCTTAATCGTCTCATGTACAGAATAAAAAAAAATTGTCCCCCCGGTTGCATGGTTTCATTCATGGAAGGAGTGTGCATCATTGCATTGCCACCTTTCTCACCCTGCACACTGACAGCTCATACACTACCTTCCTAGACCTTAATTCACTATTATTTTCGCTCTCATGACCTCCGCATTCCTTCCATGTATAGGATTGTTACAGATGTTAGTAGACGCTCTTTATTTGTTCGTCGACCCTGTTTACTTCGTCCCTTTTCTCTTCTTCTACATTCGCTCTTGTCTTCCCTTCAGCTACCACCTTTCTATGTTCATGTGGCATCTCCCTTTCCCCTACCCCCTTGGGAAGTTCCTGCTGTCCGTGTCTGTTCTTTTCCTCTGCCTTGCGCGAAAGCCCAACTACCTACGGCGGCTTCTCGCTCTCTTTTTCTAGACCACTTCCGTTCTCATTCCCATGCCATCACAGTGTACACCGATGGCTCTAAGTCATCAGACGGCGTCGGGTTCGCAGCAGTGTTTCCGGACACCGTCGTGCGAGGACATCTATTATCCTCGGCTAGCATATTTACGGCTGAATTGTACGCTATTCTTGTGGCACTTATCCGTATTGCATCGATGCCTGTGTCACCATTTGTGGTCGTTTCAGACTCCCTTAGTGCTTTACAGGCTATCTGGAAATTTGATACACCTCACCCCCTAGTTCTTTGTATCCAACTTTGGTTATGCCGTATCTCTAGCAAACACAAAGATATTGTTTTTTGCTGGGTACCTGGTCATGTTGACGTACAGGGCAATGAACAGGCAGACACTGCTGCGCGGTCAGCAGTACATGACCTTCCAGTTTCATATAGAGGTGTTCCTTTCACGGACTATTTTGCAGTCATTGCTACCCACCTTCGCACCGTTGGCAACAACGCTGGTCCTGACCTGCAAATAACAAACTTTATTCTATTAAACCGAGTATAGGTTTCTGGCCTTCTTGTCACCAATGTCTAGGTTGGGAGACTACACTCTCCCGTCTTCACATCGGCCACACTCGTCTTACTCACGGGTATCTCATGGAGAGGCTCCCTGCCCCTCTCTGTGAGCATTGTCAGGTTCCAGTATCTGTTAGCCATATTCTGTTGGACTGCCCACTCTATCAACGAGCACGCAGAATTTACTTCCAACGTCGTCTTCGCTCTGCTGCCCTTTCTTTGCCTTCCCTTCTTGCTGATGGACCCTCCTTTAATCCTGACTCATTGACTTTTTGACAGCAACTGACTTACTACACAAACTCGGAAGATTATACCTCTAGCACTTCCCTCAGTCCCTTCTACCTCAATATCTTGCGACCCTCTATCCCTGCACTATCCACTGTCCCGCTGCACTCCATACCCTGCTAATCATCCCTCTCCCTCTTACAACCCATTCTCCCTGCATCCTGCCCTACCCTGCTGCGCTGTATGACCCCTGTGGTTTAGCGCTTCTTTTTTATTATAATAATAATAATCCTAGACCTTAAATCTGCTTTTGATGTAGCCAACCGACATGTAAGAAAGACAACTTTCTTAATAAATTACATAGACTATGCAACAAACATTGTCCTATAAAAATGAAACAGATTACGAATAAACGGCTAGGATGCCCGTGGCTAACTAACAACTTACTACACAAGAAACATCAATATGAAAATCAATATAGACGGGGATTCATACATAAAGAGTTTATTAAACACTATTCATCAGTTCTCACCAAACTAATAAAAAAAGCCAAACAATTGTACTACTCCAGCAGATTCACTGAAACAAGAGGAGATATAAAAAAGACATGGAAAACACTCTCACAGATTATGGGCACCCACAAACTAAAAAAAAACTAGGGATATTGTCCTAACTAAACCAAACGAAACACCACTACAGCCTATTGATACAGTAAATGACTTCTTCTCAACCATAGGATCAAATCTTGCCAGTAAAATCCCAGATACCAATGCCCGAGCAAGTGATTACCTAGATGGGAATTTCCCATCCTCCTTCTATCTTGCACCTACTGAACCCACTGAAGTCTCCATGATAATCAAATCACTTAAAAATAAATCAGGGCATTTGTCTCAAGTCCCACCATTAATATACAAACGAGCCGCTCATGTCCTTTCACATGCTATTTCATTACTTTTTAACAAATCACTAGAAACTAGCACTTTCCCGACACTACTCAAAACAGCAAGGGTTACACCAATACACAAAGGTGGTGACCCCACAGACGTAAACAACTATAGGCCAATATCAAACTTACCGTTGCTATCCAAAATCTTCGAGAAACTTTTGCACAGGAGATTATACTCGTTTATAACGACACAAAGCATACTCAACCCCTGCCAATTTGGCTTCGGGAAAAATAAAAGCACTAACGATGCAATAGTAAAAATGATAGACCTGCTTTACATAGCACTCGAAAATAAGGCATATCCATTAGGACTTTTTATTGACCTAAGGAAAGCTTTCGACACAGTAAACCACGGCATCCTACTCCACAAACTTGACCACTATGGAATAAGAGGTCATGCACTTGCATACTTCAAATCCTACCTCACAAATAGGTATCAGTATGTCACCATTAAAGACACATCCTCCACGACACGACCACTTGACACCGGAGTACCGCAGGGAAGTGTCCTTGGTCCCCTGCTCTTTCTCTTATACATCAATGATCTTCCCAATGTATCA